>PVKU01004304.1:0-150889 GCA_004027475.1 Anoura caudifer | reverse complement strand
AAAAAGAATAACTCTTTATAACACTGTCCATGTAGTTTTTATAATACCACATGGGGTTCTATATTATGTAATGAGGCATTTCTCTTCATCACTCTGAGAAGCTCTGAAATGTTTTCATGCTGTGTACAAAGATGAGAATTTATAGAATATGCTTGACTATCTCTCTTCTCTTCTATATTTAAATCAATAGATTTGAGAACTTGATGATCTAGTTAGTGTTTAGCTCATATCTTGCTCACAAAGATTTAGATGAGCTATTGAAAAAATGTATTCACATACTATTAAGCTTGAAAAATTATTCCAATTACATAGATTTCCTTTACCACCTCAAGAAGGGAAAAATAAACAAATCCACTCTTTATGAGTTTGGAGTTTGAATTCTACACAATTTTTCTGTTTTGATTTTAAATATCTGCCCAGTGGATTGCATCCACATGGGTGAAACCATGTTTGCAGGAAAATAGGAGGCAGAATAGCAACAGATCTCCTTGTCTCAGAGTATGAAAAAGATACCTGGGTCTGACAGATATACAGTTTTAGACTGTACAGCGAACTCAGCTGTGTAGTAATCAATAGTATATTTATTACCTATGTATCTCTTCATTTTTGCTTGCTGAGTAAACTTTATTTCACCATGTCTTTAAGGTATCTGGTTCCTTACATCATGTAATGAAGAGGAGAGAGCACAGTCTGAGGCACACAATGCACCATCATTTCAAATGTTGGCCCTTTATATCTGATCCAAATAATTCCAACAAGCATCACTGTTAAGAGTTGGGTAGGGGGTACAGTCAACAGTGAAGGGAGGGACTGGTGTCTGTAGATTACCATATTACATTTCCTTATTTTCCTGTCACAGGAGAAGTAAAATAAAGTTAGACCTTTTTTTGGCCTAACTTAAGTCATGCCAAAAAAAAAAAGCCTTATGCCTTTAAGCTGTCATGCCTTATGAAACAATCAAAACACAAAGGAAAATTACACTTTGGATTTACAAAAATAGCAGACAGGGGGACTTTTTAATAGCATCCATTTTGTTTAATTTCTATACAGTGCCTTAAACTGAAGCAATGAGGTTACACGCATTCATAGTCAGTAAAGCCAAGAATGCTGGTTGTGGTTGAATGATTCACTCATCATCATTACAGTACATATGCAGGGAATTTGGTCATTGTGTTCCCAGCTGGCAGCTTTTACTAACATCTGGGTTATTAACATCAGAATCAGCAATCTAGACAATTGTTCCTTCAAAGACAACCAACTAATCCTGGAACCAAATTAGTTCTCTTCCAAAACCACCTGTAGTAAAAAATCTAGCAGTCAAGTGGATTACCATTGCATAGAAGTCTTTCACTTAAGTGTAAGCATATAGTAGAATGAAATATTCCAGAAAAAATCTAGGTGTGGCTTTCTAACTGTAGACAACATTCAGTATCATGTTTTTGGAAAGTGAAAATCAAGATTCCCACGCTCACTTAGTGAGAAATTTCAATGACGATTCTCAAATTCTCACTGCCACTGAACAAGAGCTATTTCCAAAAAAGGACTTTTTTCTCATATTTGAGATAAATAACCACATGTTTCCTTACTATAAACATACAGACAGTTTTGGAACTGCTTTCTTACATGAAATATACTCGTAGTTGGTTTAAAAGGCAGCTCTGATACTGGTTGATCTTCCTGGTCCTAAAGACATACAGCCTTTATCCAGTTTAATAAATATTTACAATGGATTGAAAAGGATCTAAAGCCTCTTTTAATTATCTACTAGTTATCTTGTTGTAGTCACAAACCATTAAGGTAGTTTAATGCCACACCATCTAAAAATTAGATTACTCAAGTGGGTTCTTAAGATTTAGTTGATTGTATTGATTGTACCTGCTAAAGTCGCTAAGGGAAGATGTTACTATATAACGCATACACCTGTACATAATTTGAGATTCTTGAAGACCCCATCATAAACCAATATGGGTTTTGTTTCTAAATCCTAGTGGCATGAATCACATCATTGATATTTCCTCTGATTGTGTATTTCTTGAAAAGAAACTTGCTTTCCCACCGAACACTGGTTTGGGTTCAGACACAACCCAGCTCTGGCTGTTGTTGACCAAACCAAGCTCTGCACTATTTGTGCTACATCCTATTCATGCCTCTTGTGTTTGATCAAAAGTTTCTCATATCTTCCACCATTCCTTTGCTCATACTGTTTCTTTTATTCAAAATACCCATTCCCTTTTTCAAACCCCACATCATAGAGTCATTAAAGGTGTAATCTGAAGACTACACCCTTCAGTTTTTTCTTTTCATCAGAGATCTCTCGTGAGTTCCCACTTCATACTTTGTGTTTATTTTGTTGTGGTTATTTTGTTTTGTACTATTTTTTTGTCTTTTAGCATGTAATTGCCAAATCTCTACAGCACCCTGTACATTTTTTTCAGAAAAGGATCCTCACATTAAAATTTATTCAGAGAAAAAGTAACTATTACTTAGTTAGCCACTTCATCCTTTATTTAGTTCCCCTCCCATCATCTGACCCCAGCACAAATTTGGGGGGTCAAAGCTTAGCTTAGGTTACAATTCAAGTATTTTTCTGTTGTGTATCCTTGACTTCATAGTTGTACATCTGTTAATGATTTCTGGCTTAAAAATCATGTGAAAAATAGTCCATTGCTGTTGTGATTATTAATATTGACATGAGGACCCAACCTCAGGATCAACAGACCTAGAAGTAGAGCCCTGGAACCCATGTTTTAGAAACACCCTCTCCCCCCCCCCTACTGTGAGTCTGTGTAACTAATCAGGCTGTGATCAGCAGGCATCTAACAACCTCTGAAACATACAGCCATTTGAAGAACAGTAAAGTCCCCCCAACTATAAAACCCATGTTAAGCTCATTAGGCACAAATACATGACCATTTATGAAATTACCCTTCTTTGAGCTCTATTTCAGAGACTTATTGTACTCAAATTCCTTTGTGCAGAGAGTCTTAACGCCTGATGCTTTCATAGGTGTTAAGTAAAAAATAGTTCCCATAATCAGTAAGATTGCTAAATGCATCTACCAATATTCCACTCTAGGAGATATATAAAACACAATGTCCATCTTCAGAACATGAAGTTTCAGAAAAATATCTGGTGAAGGGCCCGTATGCCCTTAATTTGTTTGATACTGAATCCTTCTGTGGTATGACACCAACTCTTAGACATTTAATGTACAGAAATGGACTTTACAAATCAATGAAATGTAGACTACACTAGAAAATGGAACAAAGATATACATACGGCAAATTGCAGAGAAAGAGAAGTAAATAGCTCTTCCCAAAAATAATTAGAAGTAAAAGTTAAAACAACCTTAGTTCTTTTCTGTGAAAAAAAGTTTTCATATTAAAAAAAATGCATGTAGAAGGCATCTCTTGCTGAAACGACAGTAAGATCTTGCAATTGGCCTGCTTAGCTCCAGATACTTCCCCCTCAGATACTTCCTCCACAAAACCTGTGATTTATTTAAAACACAGCCTTAGTTTTTATCCCTGAGCTTAAAACTTACCACCTTCAGGATATATAGGCCGAACTCAAGGGACCCATGGCCAGGGACCCTCACTTGCTCTTCAGCCTGTGCAGCTTCACTTCTTATTGGCCACTTTAGTGTCTCAACCCCACTGACTCCCATTCCCTCATAAAATCCATGTGGCCTCCTGAACTTACTTACATCTTTGTTCACGTGGTCCTTCTTGTCTAGAGTATTTTCAATCCTCTTCTCCACCTTGTTATGTTCTACTCATTCTTTAAAATCAGGCTGGTGTCTCCTCTTCCTGGAAGCTTTTCCTGAAGGTCCCCCCCTCTCTTTACCTGCTCAGTTCCCCCAAATTACTTTGTGTTTCTCTACCTCTACATTTCATGCTTCTTCACAATGCTGTTCTGGTTGTGTTTATCTTCTCAAACAGACTGTGAGCTATTTAATGGCAGTGACTATATTTCATTTCTTTATATCTCCCATGTTTAACACAATGCCTATAGTGTACTAGTGACAGGAGAAAAATTCTGGGATGTCAAATTAAATTACAGCAGGCCAAAGGGTGGAAGGAAGAGACAAGAAAGGTTAATCAATTAACAACTGCAGGGCAAAACCAGCAGAAGACTGTTTACTTTCCTAATTATATTTTGAAACTTTGAATTAACTTCTAGGTAGCTATCTTGGGAGTTATCTAGAAAAAAATAATTGACTAGCCAACCACCAGGCATACAACATCTTTATGCACGAACTTTCCGGACTGTTGCCTACAACCAGTCCAAAGAGGAAACATCAATTCCTTATGGAATCTGCACCTGTCCCAGATCTAGCCCCACTTCATCATTTCCCACCCCCTCTACATGAAAGTGCCTGTCAGCTCCTGGGTGGCGGGCCTGTTGTTTTCTCCATCTAGGCCTGCAGTTGGTGGTTAAGGCTGCATGCCCCAGGGCCGGGTCCTTTTCCTGGCCAGCATAACGCTCAATAAACCCTTTCTTCTGATAAGATTTTGCCCAGGAAGGTGTTTGTTGAACACTAGGAACTCAATAAATGCTACTTTAATGAATACATTAAATTTCTTGAATGAGTATAAATTTTAAAAAATGAATATAGTAGTAAACTTGTAAGTTAGTAGTGGGGTTGGAAATTGTTTTATATTTCTAAAAAGCTACTTGATAATGCTTAATAACTGTTTAAAATATGTACAAATTTTATTGGTAACTTTTTAAAAAAATTATCTTACAAAAATAATGAACAGTGTTCCTAAATTTCTCTTCTATGACATTGTTCATTGCAGTAGGAGAAATTGAAAAACACTTATATGTTCCACCAAATATATAAAATTCATTAAATAAATTATAGTCTATTTGTATCATGGAATTCTAGATAGTCATTAGAAAATCACTCCAAGTGAATATTTGTTTATATGGAAACATGATCAAGAAAAATTCTAAGCAAGAATGTAAAGTATTAAACACTAAACACAACATAATTATGTGTGTTCTCATGACTGCATTGTATAAAGCAAATAGGTATGCACACACATGTGTTATATAAGTGTATATGTTTTTATGCATATATATGTGTGTATGTATGTGTATATATATACTTTTTTCCACCAAAAAAGAAAGATATTCACCATGTTGCAATAATTATCCTTGAGTGGTGAAATCATTAATGTTTAATTCAAACTTGCAGTTTACAAAATTTTTTCTATTAGTTAAATTTTAATATTATTTAATTTTTCTTACAGGTACTTTTGTGGTTAAAGGCTCTTTCTTTCATCGCCCAAAGGCTCTTTGCTCATCATGTGAGTATGAATGTACAATTCCTAGACTGATTCCACCAGAACTGAGCCTCTGAAAAGTAAGGGTTGTGATAAAATTGTCTCAGGGTGCTCTGGTAGTTGCACAGTACATGACTCAATATGGCACTGCTCATGATTTTTGGAATGAATGAATGAGTAAATCATCAATCAAAGTTTGACCAACTGCATAAAAAGATTACTAAAATTGATCCAATTATGCCTGATTATCAAAATCTACTTTAAGTAAAGCTAAATGACAGAGATATTTAAAGCATTTCTATCTTTTAAATTAAAATAGCTCATCCAGAACCACATACACGGTGAGCCCTCAGTACTGATTGAGATAATTCTATGAAAGGCATGAGTTAGGCCAGTAAATGACATAGACTCTTAATTCAAATCATGTTTCTAAATGATAACTCTGGCTTTAAGTGAATCTCTTAGCTGGCATTTCTATTCAGAGAGGAGAATTTGGACTCAGCTTTGAAGTTATTTAATTTTTACATACCAATTTAAATTAAGAAAATCTACTGTATATTATCATTTAAAGTATATTTGTATTTTATTCTACCATAATAACACAAACTGCAGAACATTTGTCCCTGCTTAAAATAATAACAATGATAATAACATATGCTACATTAGATATCTTAATTATAGTTATTTATACATATTCAAAATAGAATAAAATGTCTTCCATTGTTTATAATGATTAACGGTGTCAAATATAATAATAATGATAGCAAATATTTTCTCCCTTTATCAATTGGTTTGACTAGGACTATTGTTAACTAATTTATATATCATTGTGATCATTTTAATAATGATATGGGTAATTATAATTTCAAATATTTCACAGATGAAGAAACTGTGATATAAGAAGTATAATTCCTCCAGGGTCATAACAAGTGGTACTTTATGAAACCAAGGCTTTCTGATAGCAGAATCTGTGTTTTTAAATGCAATGTCAAATTGAGAAAAATTAAAATAAGCTAAAGGGAAAATTCCAACTTGCTGGAAAATATTCCGTCTTGTGTGTTAGATGTTAACTAGCATTTTTACATACTTAGAATTAATTTTGTATATTTTAAAAATTATTTATGTGTTGAAATGACTCCTAAACCTCTAGACATCTAGAAGGTAATCATAATGATAAGTTAAATGTCTGAAAGATGCTTTTTATTTCTTGTGAAAAAGCAAAATGTAAAATGTGAAAGGTATTATATTAAAATTAATATTTCTATAAGTATACTAGAACCACAGGTAAATATTTAAGTATATGTTTTTTTCCTGGATATCAAAGACAATGCATACCCTAAGTAAAATTAAATATATATGTATATGTATGTGTGTGTGTTTTAGAATTTTTTTAAATCCCAATAATATTGTACTCAAAGAGTTTTGGCCCACCATAAATAGTCTCTGGAAAAGAAACAATAATTATCACCAGATGTTTATAAAATGACATAGACTGCACCTTGTGAAAGGAGTGTAAGATACAAAAGCAAGATCAAAGACACTATTATTATTACTTTACTCAAAAAAAAAAAAAAAGAACAAACTGCAACCAAAGAACTTTCACATCTTAAAAGAAAGATGGAAAAAAATCACAGAAACTAGAAATGGAACTGTATTCATAGCCGCCGATGATAAAACTTTAATATTGTTCATACTCAACATCAAATAACAAACTTAAAAGAAAAGTCCAGCTCCTTTCTCCATTAGTTTGTGAAGTATGTAACAGTAGTCCTTGTCTAGAGTCTTGAAAAGGAAGCCATGTATTTGCTGGTAATACTTTTAAATATTCCTAGATATCACGGTCCTTCGGTGAATCTCAAAGAGCTGTTCGAATGAGTGCAAGTGCCCACCCCAGGCGGCAAAGGGGATTCTGGCAGGCAGCGGAGTCTGTTCGAGTTTACTTCCGGAAGTGCTATGAGCCAAGTCAAATTTCATTTCACCTGCGGAAATATGCAACAGCACCTGTAATCTGATGAACATTTCTAGAAACCTAAAGGCAGCTCCTTTTCACAAATAAAAAGATTTCAGATATTTTAAGAAAATTGTGGTTTGCTCCCTAAGCATCTTCACATTTAAATACATTCACTGGGGCCTTATTAAAATAGTAAGGATGAGCAATGAGCTTAAGATCCTTAACACAGAGGAATTGTTGAGTTAAATATGCTATACCTATACACTGAAAAATTATGCTGCCTATAAAAATATGTTTAAAACCATTTTAATAACATGGCAAATTCTTATCAAACAAATTCCAGATGAAATATGTAATTTCTTAGATGTTTCCAATTTCATCACCAGAACTAGCAGTTAGTTTTGCCACGGGGGTACCCAGTTATCTTTATTCTAGTTATCTATAAACAATGTAAAAGTTTCTTGGAAGATTAATTATGTCACCATAGAAGAAACAAAGAGGGACTGAGATGTGAATTTTAGATATTCAGTAAATTAAAAAATTCCTAAATCTTGCACACCTGCCTTCCAATGGGTGCTGTTTAAATGCAGGGCTCAGCTAAATTACAAATTCTCACCAGTCACGGACTTTTAATCGCGCTAATTAATGCATAAATATAAAAAGTTATATTTAGGAATGCTTTATTTATATATGTACATTTATAAATGCATAAAGATACTCCTCAAAACCTCCTCAAGTTCTAGAGGAAATTTCTTTTCCTTTAGTCTTTTTTTTTCTGTCTGCACAATTTCTGATGGAAAAAGATGTGTAATAATATACACCTATACCATACTGCAAGAGGCCAAATAACATCATAAATTTCCCATTAGCAAGGCTTTCTCTCAGTTTAGCAAGCCTGACAGTTGACTTTGCAAGTGTTTCGGAGTGGATGCTGACTCATGTTCATAAAGTTCCTAAGAAACCAGTGTTTAAAAGGAGTGTCAATAAATTTGCTGCCAGAGAAATGAAGGTGCCAGAGGGACTGAACACTGTGGGTAGTCCGATTGGTGGTTCTTTATCTCTAAAGACAAATTAAGTAGGAATCCTATTGATTAAGAGGTAGCTTGATGAGCTTGAAACAACTATCAGAACAAAGAGAGCAGTTCTCTGACAGGGATACATAATGAACGCCGTTCAGCTATTGCAGAAAGCCTGGTGCCTCCCATTCACTCGAAGGGGTGCAGCTGAGATGAAGACTCCGAGAGTTTAAAGCTTTGACTGAATATTTTTTTTCCAATGCTAGTACTTAGAACAGACATAACCTAAAATGCTTATTTTTCTTTATTAATCAGCCTTCTTCCAATTAACACTCACATGCACATTATTTTGGAAAACTCTCATTAGGTGTGTTAATATCATCAGTCTCCTCTTCATATATTTCTGCTTAGAACCATTAAGTTTTGTTTTTTTAACTCAGTTCTCAGAAGACAAATTCTCAGTCTGCCCACGTGATGCACTAGTATTCTGTATTTGGGGAATTTTTATCAGGAAGAATGCAGTACATTTATAATAAGAAAAAATGTATATTTTAGAAAGAAACTATTTGCAAAGAACAATTGACCTAATTAAAAGTTTACAACAATATCCCTGACAGGTGTGGTTGGGCATGACAGGTGTGGACTGGGTTCCATTCCCAGTCAGGGTGCATGCCTGGGTTCCAGGTTCAGTCCCGAGTGTGGGAGCCTAGGAGAAGCAACTGATGGATGTTGCTCTCACATATTGATATTTCCCTCCCTCTATTTCCCATCTTGTTCCCCTCTCTCTAAAAGTAAATAAATAAAATCCTTAAAAATTTTTACAACAATAACATACACTTTCTAAAGTTGAATAATCTACTTTATACAAGTTTTTACCAATTCAACATTCAACGTTATCGCTCCATTGCTGTGAATATTATGCTACCCTTAATATAAGCCAAATGTCAAGTCATTTTTGTATGTCTGGCTGTTTCACTCATTGTCACTAGCAAGATCATTTTCTTTCAGTCTTTACAAGTCTCTTAATTATTTCAGATTAATCTACTGTATTGCTTAAATCTGTTTATTGTTTCTAGTTTTCTTTTTAGACCTGAATTCTATGTCAACACAATAGGATTTTTAGCTGAAGACTGAACCACAATTAGGCACTGATGTAATTGCATTATGTTTAAAACGACTTAACAGGGAAGCCATTTGAGCCCCATTTATCCTGAAGCCTGATTCTCAGTCCTGGTATACCAGTGGTGCCCCTCCGCTTCCTGCCAAAGCCTATTGTCAGCTAGTGTTTTAGACAGGGTTTACAGTTCAGATGAAGGGAGAGTTGTGTAACAATTATATTACAATTGAACCACAAAGAAATCTAATTACCCTTTTCATCTGAGAATTTCCAAGTAACCTACGAACCGTGGTTAATGAAGCCTCAGAGTTCCCCAGGAAGATATGAACTTGGACTGTGTGCCTTTGAATGCTGTTGGCGGGTAAGCATCCAGACTCACCTCGTCCCTTTCACTTCAGTCTGGCATTGCGTTACATTGCTAAGTCAGCCCTGCGGCAGCACTTAAGAATATGTCACCTACCCTTGTTTGAATATAACCAGGGAGACCTGGTCATTAAGTCCTTGGGATCAACTACAGAACTACTAAAATACTGTGCCAGACTAAATGTGATGCCTCTCCCTTCACAAGAAATTGCCTTCCTACGTTGTCCACTGTCACTTTGAGAAGATGAGAGATGACATCAAGTACCAACAAAGGCCATTTGCTTTTTCCTGTCTAACTCAATTATTAAATGATCTGTTATAAGATTGCCTTTTATTCTCTTGCAGCGGTTGTTTCAGACTCAGATAATAAGCCTTATGGCTCAGGCACTGCATCTTTAATTCCAGTTAAAAGCTGACTCCCATCCAGTTGGGCAGAAGGGTGAATACGGCAACTAATTAGGGACTCAAACGGGAGGAGAGGAATCAGTGAGTCATCTGTGATTGAACGCTGAGCTTTTCATAACCAATAGACTACTTTTACAATTTTAACAATCACCTGAAGTGTCCTTGGGCTGGTGTTGAAATAACAATGCAATTCGTAAAAGAAAGTTTTTGACTATATATATACAATACTGAAATATCTGAATAGAAAGGAAACACTCACCCATTCTCAGCTTCTGGTCTTCCATGGACAAAGCAACCAGGGAGCAACATCTGTTTCATGCTTCACGTAAGTGTTGAGATATTGTAGGGCATTGTTTTTCCCTAAACAAGAGGCCATATGTAATCTTATTAGGCCGGGATGATGAAATTTGATAGGAAAAAATTCTTAAAATACATAAATATTAGATTTCTTTTTTTAAATCCTCACCATGGATATGTTTATTGATTATTGATCTGAGAGAGCGAGAAAGAGAGACCCACATCCTTTTGATGTGCAGGATGAACCCCCAACCAACTGAGCTACCTGGTCAAGGCTCAATACTATATTTCTTAAAACCGTTAATTAAGAGGCTGATTCTGGTGATTTTAAAATGCCTGCAATGTAATGGCCAGAAAATCATCTGAGTTACATCTGTTTATCTTTTGGATAATATATTACACTTCACAGCCAACAGGATGCAGCTGAAGGGGAAAAGAAGACGACAAGACAGAGGAAGTTAACAGATAAGGGCGAAGGGCTGTTTTTCGTATTCCTTCAAAGAAAGTTATTATTTGTTCTTATCCTTAAACCCCTCTCCAAATATTTTCAAAGTGTTTTTATGAAATTCTGTCTTTTTTTCCTTCAGAATAGAAAATGCAAGCTTCAAAAAGAAACTAGCAAATGACTCTTCCATTCCAAGGGATCTGAAAATTCTTAAAGTCAGATTTGTATCCCTGGGGAAAAAATAGATTGACATCTATAAAACCACTAATACAGTGTGACACATAAGGCTTACAGAGTGAGAAACAACAAAAGTTTGAGATGTAGACAGTAGGTTTCTCTGATAACAGACAAATTAATTTAAATGAAGGATATTTCTATAGTGACAATTTAAAGTGAACTTCAAGTTTCTGTTAATACAAAGGTGTTCTGCTCTGTGAAATCTAAGAATCAGTTGTATAAATGTATACTTCTAAGCTTTCTAAATTTGCTTTACTAGTTTTTATTTCTCCCAATAATGTTATACCTGAGTTATAATTATAAAATATCATATTCAGTAGGCATTTTAGTATGGAAACACTGTGATTGTTAACACTGATGTTTTAAATATTAAATAATTTTATTATAGAAATCTAAATATTTTGAGGGCTAGATTTCAGGTAAAGACTAATATTACTCAAGAGATACTGTTTTAATATAGATAGAGTGGTTCACTTTATTTCCCTTTATATAACACATGCATATTTTAAACTTTGGTCCCTCTAGAAAAAGCCATAAAAATATTTATGATGGAAATTCAAATAAACTTTACCTTGTACTGGGGCCACAAGAATAATTGTTAAATGGCACCAAACTTTAGTCAAAATAGTGAAGACTTTTAATTTTTTATTAATTTGGAAAAAGTGATTTTTATAAGTTATTATTTTGAATTATCTGTGGCTATATGCCTAGGAAATAACACATTAAGTAACATACTACTTTTCAGGACATTAAAAATTAGCAAAACATATATGATACCCACAATTTTTGTTTTATTCTGGAAGTCTTTTTTTTCTTTATATTCCAGGCTTGCCATATTGATTTATAATGTTTTCTAAGTGGCAAATCATACTAAATTATTTGATATATTTTTCTTAATTGTAGAGTATTTTTAGAACCACTGAGCAATTCTTTCGCCTTAGGTTTATCTGAATATATTGATGATAATAAATTTTATTAACATTTTATTGATTATGCTATTACAGTTGTCCCATTTTTTCTCCCCTTTATTCCCCCTTGCCTTGTGCCACCCCCCACCATCATTCCTCTACCTTAGTTCATGTCCCTGGGTCGTACATATAAGTTCTTTGGCTTCTCCATTTCCTGTACTATTCTTACCCTCCTCCTGTCTATTTTGTACCTACCATTTATGCTTCTTATTTCCTGTACCTTTTCCCCCATTCTCAGCCCTCCCCCTTCCCACAAATAACCCTCCATATGATCCACATTTCTATGAGTCTGTTCCTGTTCTAAATGTTTGCTTAGGTCATTTTTGCTTTTACTTTTGTTTTATTTTAAGTTCAGTTGTTGATGGCTGTGAGTTTGTTGTCACTTTACTGTTTATAGTTTTTTATCTTCTTTTCCTTAGATAAGTCCCTTTAATATTTCATATAATGATGGCTTGGTGATGATGAACACCTTTAAATTGACCTTATCTGGAAGCACTTTATCTGCCCTTCCATTCTTAATAATAGCTTTGCTAGATAGAGTAATCTTGGATGTAAGTCCTTGCCTTTCAGGATTTGGAGTATTTCTTTCTAGCCCTTTCTTGCCTGTAGGGTTTGTTTTGAGAAATAAGCTGATAGTTTTATGGGAACTCCTTTGTAGGTAACTGTCTCCTTTTCTCTTGCTGCTTTTAAGATACTCTCCTTGCCTTTAATCTTGGGTAATGTAATTGTGATGTGCCTTGGATACAACTTTTTTGGGACTCAAAGAGCTTCCTGGACTTCCAGGAAGTCTAGTTCCTTCACCAGATTGGGGAAGTTTTCTCTCATTATTTTTTCAAATAAATTTTCAAGTTCTTGCTCTTTCTCTTCTCCTTTGGCACCACTATGATTCGGATGTTGGAATTTTTAAAGTTATTCTGGAGGTTCCTAAGCTTCTCTTCATTTTTTAAATTCTTGTTTCTTCATTCTGTTCTGGTTGAATGTTTATTTCTTCTGCTACAAACTATTGATTTAAGTCCCTGTTTCCTTTCCTTCACTGGTGGTTCCCTATACATTTTCCTTCATTTCAATTTTCATAGCCTTCACTTTTTCCTCCATTTTGCTACCTTTATCAACCATTTCTATGAGCATCCTATTTACCAGTGTTTTGAACTCTGCATCTGATATGTTGGCTATCTCTTCATTGCTTAGCTGTATTTTTTCCTGTAGCTTTGATCTGTTCCTTCATTTGAGCCATATTTTTTGTCTTGGTACACCTGTTACATATAAGGGGCTGAGCCTTAGGTATTCACTAGGGCAGGGCATCCCATGTTGCTGCATTGTGGCACTGTATTCGGGGGAGGGATCCAAGGGGGAACAATGCTGCTTGCTCAGTACTCTGCAGGCTTTCAGTCACTTCCTCTGATACCCACAAGCAAATTGGTCCCTTCTGGTGCTGATTCCCGGGTGGGTGGTTTTGTCTACGTTTCAGGACCATGTGGATCTCTCCCATGAGGCTGGAAGTTTCTCCAACCACTGCAAACACACAGGTATTTTCAGTTAGAGGTTTTGAGGCTTTATTTCCCTGTGCTGGAACCCTTAGTTGCACAATCTGTCTCACTCCCCAGTTGTTCCTCCTGGTTTATATGCACACAAATGTGAGACCACCTGCTCTGCCAGCCACTGCCTCACCCAGTCCATAACCTTCCACCTTGCCTTGAGTCCTCTCTACCCCAGCTGTGCCCATGTCTGCCCCTCCTTCCAGTCTGGATAATGTTTCTTCTTTAACTCCTGGGTTGTTGGACTTCCATATGGTTCAATTTTCTAGCAGTTCTATTGTTTTTTTTTTTTTAATTTGTTGTTGTCCTTCTTTTGGTTGTGCATGCAGGCAAAGTGTATCTACCTATGCCTCCATCTTGACCTGAAGTCTCCGATAGTAATAATTTTAATTAATCATCTATTTTATCAGGACATTGAACAAACCCCACCCATGGAAGGAGTTAATATATTTAATCACCCTAATCAAATTCTCTCTAACTAGTTCTTCTTGCTTACTCCTCAATAGCTTTGAAGGGGAAAAAGAGGAAAATTAACATTTACTGAGTTTAAGATGTCTGGTAGACATAAATCCACACAGTTGACCTAAAACATAAACTTTACTATCCTTATTTTATAGGGGTGGAAACAGGGGCTCAGAGAGGTGTAATTACTGGGTTATGGTTAGACTTGAAGTTTGGGTAGTTAGAAAGTTATATGTAACTTGAGAATTTGACTTTAAAACTCATGTTCCCATGCTCTTTCCTTTTAAATGTACTATATTTAATATGTTTTCTAATCTAGAAGAGTTGAATTTGTTAACATTGTATAATTTTGTGGCACATTATATTTTCTAATTTTAAATGAAATGATGATGAAGAAGGGGAGGAGGAAGATGATAACAGTATTTGTTAAACTCTTACTGGTTTGTGGGCTCTGGGGTCCAACTGTCTGCATTTATTTTTCACTGTGCTACTGACTAGGCAGGTGACCATGAGAAAATTCTTAATCTTTTCTGTTCCTTAGTATCCTTATCAGTATCATGGAGGAAATATAATCATGCAGTTCTTACATTGTTGTGAGGAATAAATGGGTTTCTGTGAAGAACAAATGGGTATTTAGAATGAACATCAGTGATAAACCCTCCATACAGGTTAATTATTGTTACCAATTTTTGTGTTAAATGTTAAACACGTGTGACCTGAGTATACATTCAGGACCAGACCTGCCTCTTGGAAAGGTACACCAATATGGCCTCCTCTGGGCTTCATGATTGACTGAGAGGTATTTATATGTCCTTAGACTTACTCCCTTCCCTGGATATCATTAGAACTCAATTTTAAAATTTTGGTCTTGAAAGATACCCCAAGGGGTCTCTAAAAGATGCCTCCAGTGGAGTCCATTTGCAGGTGTGATTAAAATGGACTGCTTTCTCCAATGAGTCACCTCTACAATCTACAAGGATTTGTCCTGAAATGTCCTCAGCCTTATCTCCTTACACCCAATTTACCCCCAATATGCAAGTGCTAGTGTGGTAATGGCAGTGGGGGAGCAAAAGGGTGTCTGGGTTCAAGAGGAATTTGGGGAGGTAAAAATACATGGTCCTCAATGAATGATGTAGCCTGTCTAGCTTTGCGGGGCCTTTCCTTTGCCTCCTTCATGTCTCTGCATAAACATAACTTTTAAGGAATTTTTTCTGGGCTGTAGGACTGGTCAAGTGTTCCCTTAAAATACTCCCATTGTGCCTATAATTCTCATGTGTAGTATTTTCCACTTTTTAATAAATAATTGTAAGTGCGCTGTTTAATGTGTTTCTTCCCAGTAGATTCAAGATTTATGAAGAGGGCAGATAAGTCCTGCCTTCTGGACTTCCCCATACCTGGCAAAAAGCCTGGCACACACTAGACATTAAATAAAAGTGGGTTGGATAACAACTGACCCTTAGAATCTAAATATTTCCCTTGCTTTTAAATTGATTTAATAACTTTTAACTTTTGGTTTTCTGCAGTAATTAAGAAGTATTCCCAATCTACGTTAAAAAAGAAAGAGCATTCTCCTTTGAGTTTGTGGTCACTGCTTCTTCTCAACATTCTTTTATTGCTTTTTTTTGTTGTTTGCCTCTTTCTCTTTATTTCCTTCCTCCCTTCCTTCCTTCCTTCCTTCCTTCCTCCTTCCCTTCTTCTTCTTCTTCTTCTTCTTCTTCTTCTTCTTCTTCTTCTTCTTCTTCTTCTTCTTCTTCTTCTTCTTCTTCTTCTTCTTCCTCTTCCTCTTCCTCTTCTTGTTCTTCTTCTTCGAGACGGTGTGTATATTGTTACAAAGCCTACATCAAAACTTGGTGTTTTAAACATCTGATGCACCACTTCAGCCTTTTGTATGGATGATACCACTGAAGCGATCCTTTCTGTCAGGGCCTGGCCCAGGCTCATGTGGGGCAACATGACAGCATCTAGGCTGCAGCATGAACTTCACAATTTTAGCCTCCTGGTGAGAAGCAGACTAAAACTCTAAGGAAACCAATTGATGAAATGGCTCAAGGTCAATGGGAGCTGTAGGGTAAATAAACCTCCTTTTCTCTCCTAGAGTGATGGTCTGGAAACATCTTTCAGAAGGCTTCTCAGAAAGCTCCATAGCGTGGAGGAGCCAGTTCCCCAGAGTGATGGCCAGATCTCTGCTTCGTCATCGACCTGGCCCCCCACCTTCCCTGCTTTGCTTTTCCCCACCCTCCTCCCCAGTACTGGGTCACAGATATACCTTTGCTTCTGGTTCTTTTTAGAGACGCCAACTAACAGTGGTGGCTTTAGAAGGACAATCTGCTAAAATGGCATAGTGAAGACAACCATAAGGAAAAGTTCCATAACAATAACAGTTCTTGTTTTAGTAATTTCCATTAACAAAGCCTTTTGGTTTAAATTTTCTCTTTCATTGCAGTGAAATCCATAATCTTATTTTTGTTGCATATAAGATTTGTTTGCTTTATCAAAATCAGTTACATTGGGTTTTTGTCAGTTTCCTTATGAAATAAAACTATAACACAAATTTTAACTTTTGTTTTTATATGCAATTGATAAAAGTGCATTAAGAAAAGATTAGTCTGAACATAAGTTAACATGGAATTTCCTGGGGACCCTTGCACTAAATATGTGACTTTAGGAGGATTCTCCCTTCCTTCGAGGGGGTAAGGAGTGGCACCAGTACCAGCTGGAGACATGTCAACTTTCCACAGGTTTTGTTTGTTTGTTTTTAGTCTTAAAATAGATTATATTTGTGACACCAACTAAGTTAACATTTCTCTCCTTTCACTATTTCCTGGAAAGAAGCTCAAACAGACATGCAAAAGACACGCTAAAACTATCTCAAAAGAGATTGTGAAATGTGCTTTCTGACTGATAGGGGATTCATGACTTGGAAAAATTTAGCTTAAAGCAAAAAGTTATAAGTATAGCAAGTAATATGTATGTTAAAGCTTTTGTTTCAGAAACTACAGATAAGGCCAGTCCTGGCTCCTGGGGAAAGAGCTGACCTCCTGGGACATTGCTAAAGATTACCGCCTGGGGACAACTGGAGGCATCCAGGCCTTTGTGTTCCAGGGAGAGACAGTTGACCACCCACCCCTGGGAACAGCTAACTGCCCTGGACAGGAATGTTGCAGCTTCTATCACCTAATCTTCCCTGAATCTCAAAGCCCTCACCACACTTTGTTTATTCCCTGGTATAAAAAGTCTGGCCTAGAAAGAGAAGGCAATATGGTGTGTTAGGGTATGAACCCACCATTTTCTCAGATCACCTGCCATCTGAATAAAGAGCCCATAAAAGATTCAATTGCTGTCATTGCTTATTGGGTTTGATAGTGACAGGCAGCCCTAACGCTAGTATCTTTTCTGGTTACATGACTGCATCTCTTTTAGAAATAGTAGCAAATTTGGTAGTATTATCCCAGATACAAAAATCAAGCATTTCCAGAATCTTAGGAAATTTAAGGCATTTAATTATTTTTTCCAATTATTCAAAATTATCTCTGAAAGTGAAACAAAATTGGACATCTAATAAAAATACACCCTTTAAAATTGCATGGTATCAGAGGGTACTAGATTTATCAGGGGAACCACTTTGTAAGTTATATAAATGCCTAACCACTATGTGGTACACCTGAAAACAATATAATTTTGAATGTCAACTGCAACTGAAAAATTTTGAAAATAAATAAAATTGCATGTTCATAATTGCATAGTCATGGTTCAACAAATCTATTTCAAAAAGGTGAACCATTTTTAAAAATCCTACTCAGTGTTATAAATATAACTGGAAAGAAAAAAAGAGAAACCTGAAATTTTATTTGCAATCTCATTTGTTTCGGTACAGCTTTTGCATCTCTAGATCTTGATTCAGTTGTAACTTGTGCCACTTCACGGGCAATTTGCCTGGATAATGCCTGCCTGCATGATGCCACTTCCCCTCGCATTAGCTGAGGGGGTGACTTGGATTCGGACACTCAGAAGTTATCTCACAGCAGGGCGAAAGTTCCTTATGTCACTCTTCCCCACCGCCTCCCTTCCACCACATTACTTGTGGTTAGTTTCCTGCTGAGCACATTTTCTTTCACGTTAACACTCATTTTTTTTTTTCAAGTGACTTTGCAGAACAGATGTTCTTGTGTGAGTTCCCATCTTTCTTCTTCCTCCTGGCATGTTTTTCACAAAAGTCTCCCTTTCTACTCCTCTACTCCTTGTTTAGTCCAGAAAAGGGTGGGGGAGGGGGAAGGGGTGAGAGGGGGAGAAATGAAAGATTCAGTCTGAATATCTTAAAAAAAGTTGTTCCTTAGGTATCTTCCTGTATATTTTGTTCCCATCTATTTCTCCTGATATACACACATATGTTTGTGGAAAACAAATTTGCTTCTTAATTTTTGTCTACTCTATGTATAATTTTCTCCTGAAAATTAGTGTATTTTTAACATTTTATATCTAGAGTGATTTTATACAGAAATTATCAACAGAATATATACCTTATTCCAATTTTCATCCACCCCTAAGTCAGTGGTCACAGGTTAATCTTAAAGAGAATTAGCTTTCAGCATTCCTTTTGGTCAGTGCTGATTTAAAGTTTAAATGTCGTATGTCCCCATTTTTGCCCTCTGTCACTTGTCAAAGATGATTTGTGTTCTATCTGCACATTTAATCAATTAAAAATGTGTATAAGTTTTTCTATTTCTGAAATTCATTCACTAGGGAGAGGTACTACAAACTTGGAAAGAAAATAAAAACTTTTTCTCCGGCTTCTTTGGCAGTAAAACCAAAGCTTTTGGTCGAGATCCAGAACAGTTGAAGGCATCTCTGGCCATCTCTCGCTGGTGCTAATCTCGTCTGCAGAACTGTGCGGTGTGGGATGAAGTGCACCCCATGTTCATCCTCCAGATATTATAGCTGGAGTCAGTCTCAATTTTTCAGGACTAAAGATATTTGGGGTCAAGCTTTAGAAAGTATTGTTGTTCATAGGATTCGTTTATTTCAAATATTTTGTCATTAGTTCATCCAAGAAGAAACAAATACTAAGAGTTCTTGAAACCAACTTCTTCCATATGCTTTTGTTACAGAGCAACAGAAGGTCCGTTATTGTCCACCGCCTTATGGAAAGATGCCTCTCAAAGCCAGAGATTTGTGAAAAGGAAAGGAAATGTTTATTTAATGCTATATATACAGAGTTAAAGTAGCGACCTAGTGTCTTCATTAAAATATCAAAGTCCTTTAGGATACCCACAGAGGCCCACAGTGCTTCCTATCTCCCTCTGCCCTAAGTCAGGGTACTGTAATTCAGGAAGAGAAGCACACGTCTGGGATCCAGACTCTTGACACTGTCAGCTATGTCATCGTCCAGGCAGGATCTCTAATTAATCCAAAGCCATGTGGCACCTTCTCATGGACTACTGGCAAGAGTTCTTTCACCCTTCTTTCAGGCAAAGTAGCCCTTGCTCCAAGACCACTCAGCCAAAGGGAGCACCCCAAAGCCCCGTGGTCCATCTTCTACCAAAGCTGTGGGGAAGGAGTCCCCACTCTGCCAAAGCCACGTGGCTCTCCCTCTCCACCAAAGATGCAGGGGTCTGCACTCTGGTGAAACCGAGTGGAATCTCCACCTCTGGCAAAGCTGTGAGAGGGTATCCACTTGGGAAAAGCAGAGTGGCAATTCTCTGCTAAAGCCACATGATGATTTTTCCCTCATAGGGCTATGGGTCCTGCACTCTGGTGAAACCGCATAGATCTTCTTGTCAATGGCTGCTGAGTCTCAGTTTAAATCCCCGCGCCAAATCTCTTCCGTACCCCCATTTCAACTCTCTATAATCAGTTGTATCTGCCAGCATTCCCGTATATTCCAAGTTTATTGGGATGCCATCATGAGTCTGGGCAGGTGTGACCCCATTTTCTGGAGCCAATCTTCTCCAAGCTCCCACACAGGAGCTGTAACTTGGGGTTCCTCCCCCAGTCATGTCTTGGGGGAAGTCCTTTCCGTCCCCCTGGCTCAGGGCATGGCCACAGCTATTTAACACATCTAAGCTACCAGGCAAAGGCTATAGATATGTTAAGTGACCATGCCATGGATTAGCAGCTCTGCATGTCCCTGCTCCATGTGTCCCCTCCCCCAACTCATACCTGTGGGGGAAGGGGTGAGGACATCTTATATGTCCCTCTAATATTTCCTGGACACCCTGAACTCTGGGCCCCATTCCAAATCCCTATTTTGGGGCCCCCCTCCTGGCTGCACCCTGCATCACTTTTGAGATAAACTCTTAACAAAGATTTTACAAGTTGTAACCTGGGTCAGTCAGAGGTTGGAGTGTAAATCAGAGATCATTACATTGATCAATATGACCCAATAGACCAATCTCTCCCTGTCTCTGCTTCTCTCTTTCTCTCTCTCTTATGGCAGAGGATTGGTAAATGAAGAATAAAAAGCTTCTGCATATTGTTTCATATTTGTAGATTGTAAACATCAATTATTTCTCCTCAAAAATATTTTTAAGAGAATTGGGAGTTTTTCCCAAAGATATTATAATTCAAAACCCTTCTTAGAAAGGTATTTAAACCTTTTTCATCAATAACCAGAACTTGGGATCCTAGAGTTTCCTCTCACTTTAAAAAATGCCAATTTATTTAAAGACAAAAAAAGAAAGAAATCGCCAATCCCCTGTAGCCCAGAATTAAACCCAAAGTCATTTAACATCTGAAACATGCCATCAACCACTTCATCCTGAGAAAGAGGGTGGCTTGCTGTTAATTCATAGCTGTCATTCACACTCATGGCTGTTAGACAATGAAGAAAAGGAAGGGAACCATTAGTCTATAATTCTTAATATTTACAACCCCTGTAATTTTCAGTGAAGGCTTTGCTTCTTTGGCATCTAAAATAAACTGAACTACAACTAGTGCCCCCCAGTTCATGGTATTTTCCTAGAGTTAAGGCAGACAGCCCCGTTAGCAATTTTAAGACCAAAAAAGAGAGGCTGTTTTGTTTTCCACCTCAACCTTCCTGTAATGTTCAGATAACAGAAATTTGTTTATCTCATCTGCCTTCTTTAATGATCATGAACAGTGACAGATCCCAGAGAGAATGTACACCACTTTCTGCTTTCTGAGGTTCTGCATTATTCTCTGTCAGGAAAAATTTACAAGTTGGCTTTTGTGTTTGTAAAGTTCAATTCCCAGAATAGTAAGTTATAAATAGTAATTACCATAAAATGCCCACATTTAGATTGTGTTTTAAGGGAAAAGATTTGGAATTGATTTTTTCCTATCTTATTTCTGCAAAT
Organism: Anoura caudifer; assembly: GCA_004027475.1. NCBI lineage: Eukaryota > Metazoa > Chordata > Mammalia > Chiroptera > Phyllostomidae > Anoura > Anoura caudifer. The sequence continues at coordinate 129,489 of PVKU01004304.1, read as the reverse complement.
GTACAGATGTGATACAGTTGTTCCTCACTCTATTCTTTATTTCAAGAAGTGTGTGACTCTTAGCACGTTATTTTATTTAAAACATGAAAGAAAGCAAAGTATTGACTGAGTCCCTATATCAGTTATGAGACCACACAACTCTTTGGGAATTCTTCCCTCACCCTGACCCTTAAAAACTCACCACAAAGGGCCTGGAGAAATGGAGTTGATTTCAAGTACCCTGGGTTCTAAATTTTAGCTCTGACAGAGACCTTTGATAGGTTACACAGATCCCCTGAGCCTACATTTCTTCATTTCTTAAATAAAACCATTAGACCCAATAATTTCTAAGTGTAAATAGTAATAACCTTTGACACATTTAAAACCAGTAAGAAAGACATTGGAGGTGACAGATCTCCAGTTTTCACCTTGAAGTTCTTCTAGTCTTCGGCTCTATTCTGAATAGTTCAGAAACACTGGAAGTGCTACTTGGGCTCATGAAGCTTTTGTGTCCCCATTGTCAGACACAGGGGATAATTGTCCTCTTGCCCATACTGGCACGGGGATCCCTGCAAAAGAATACAGCTGTGTGCCAAGAACCTGGCGCCCCTTCTATCAGCGGTGACTATTGCTACTATTTCAGAAAACCGGTAGTACCTCCTAAAACCATTTGTTTTGCTTTCTTCAGTGATTCCTTTCTAAAAGAGATCTCCCCCATATTCTGGTGCAATCGCTTAAAGTATGACTAGTTACTTTACAGCTAGTTGTACCTATGTGAAAAATGTATGGCAAACTCCAAAACATTCATCATTGATGAAACAAGTCACCCGCATTAATATAAGAAGAAAAGGAAAAGAGCAGCGCGGTCAGTCCTGCTACCATACGGCATGCTGTTCCTAAAACGGCCGTGCGGAATCGTGCGCTAAAAAACAAAACAAAAACCATAGGGTTTATGGGAAAATGAGGTTAGGAAGACAACACTCGGAAAACTTCGGCAGTGGCACAAAAAAGACAAGTAGTAATCCAATAAATACAGGGGCACAGTTAAATGACTGAAAGATACATGAATCCTAGGACAGCGATGACGACACTTTTACTTTGAAAACGACACGAGGTTGTCATGGGAAGGGCTGTTGCTTGTGAGTTAGTGTGGACTCGTGGAAGGAGGATTGTCTGCTGTAACACCAGATGTGGTGGGTGTGGCTTATAGCACCTGCGATGAGCTGAGGTTCCTGGCAGATTGTTGAGGTATGTGCGTTTTGCGGATTTCCTAAGCGGCGCTATTCAGCTGAGTGTGGCTTTCTGCCATTTCTTGCTGACAAAATCAGAATAAGCAAATATAAGATTTGCATTATGTACGAATTGGTCCCTGATATATCAATCACTTTGGGACAAATTTGCATTTTCAAAACAAGTGTTATAGCAGTGATGCCTGTATATAAATTCCAGGCAGTGTTTAGCCTCCAATCTGTTTATTGCATAGAATATGCTCACATATGCCCACGTGTATGTGTGATAACATTAGATGAGAAAATGAGTAGAATTCAGTGAATGATGATTTTTGTACAAATCCATAATAAAATTTTTCATGGTGGAATATTTTTACAAAGTGCTACATTTTCCTGCCACACCAAACAAAAATATTTCCTCTAAAAAATTCCAAATATCAGGAAAAGATAGATCTTTTAAAATCCTTATAAGCACTCTTTTGCTTGGAACCTTCTATCAAGTTCCATATGTGTCTCAATTTCCAGCTTCAGTGCAAACAGGAGAGAAGATGGTGAGGAAGGAGAGATACAGAGCAGAAGAGAATAGGGTAATGGAAATTCAGTTTAAAATGCAGACAAATCCGCCATTTCCGCTTGATAGCCTGTAACATTTCCATGTAGTGCACTTTGCATGGCAGAATAGCTACCAGTAATAGAATTCTCTCACAGTGGAGGTTAATTACTTTTCAGCTACAGCAAAATAAATTTCCTGTCAAGCTCATGGAAAGGGATATGCCAGTGTCCCCATTTTTACCTGCAGTTTTAATTCAACCTTAATATCTGACACTTGCTTGCATTCAGTGAGATCTTCCTTTGAACAGTAGGTGCCCTAAAGGAATATTGAGAGATTGTCAATTATGTAGTGTCGAAATGTGTGTTAAAGAAAGTGGTTTGCCTCTCCCAAAGTGCACTGTACAGAAGATTAACTGAGCTGCCTCCCACTTGAGAAAACAGGGTTGACCCTCTTGGTGATGTGGAAAAGTACAACTTAAAACTTAACCAAGACATCTTCCCCATGCAGAGTGGAGCAAACGCTGGTTGTCAGTTGCATCTCAAAATGACTGCAGGGAGGCATTAAGAGTCATTCATTGCAGTCTATTCTCTGTTTTATACAGCCACACCCACTGAAAAATGTCTTGAACTTTATAGGATAAAGTATCAATGGCTTTCCTTAATTATCAATGGCTTCTCCCTATTTGGTAGTTCAGTTATTTCTCCCTAACTCTAATCTCCTGTCTCTGACCATAATCATGTCCTATCATTGGGACAGACACTGCCACCATCAATTAATTAATCAATGCCAACTTTTGCAATCTTGAAAGACAGATGGAATAGATAAATGAGCCTATATCACATCCAACTGCACACACAGCTACACGGGGTGGGGAGGGGGCAGAATAATGAAGCAGAGTTTTACTCTGTTAAAAAGACTACACATTGTAGCCAAAGTAATTGTGATTGTCAGTTAGAAAATAATTGATATGGGGAAGATATTTTCACACGTGTTCTCTCTATAACAGCTCTTCATTTTCAAAATCCTCCACCCTGGTTCTCTTCCCATCAAGACCTTTAATTGCAGATATCTATAATTCTATTTAAAACCCTTCCTGATTCAGCTAATTCTACATGGTTCCCTCTCCTTTGAAACACAATAACTTCTGCTTTATTCTGTCCTGTGACACTTAGTAGATTGTCTCATATAACTTTAACACAAGATTTAACCATTAGTTCTCTTTTCCAATTAGATTGCAAGTATCTTATGATTTAATGTTTTGTTTTTAATTTACTGCATTCTTTTTTAATTATTTTATTGTTCAATTACAGTTGTCTGCATTTACCCCCCTCTCCTCCCCCCCACCTCAGCCATCCCCACCTCCTTCCCCTGTTTCCACCCCCTTGTGATTTTGTCCATGTGTTCTTCATAGCTGTTCCTGTAAACCTTTCTCCCTTTCCCCCCATTATCCCCTCCCACCTCCCTTCTGGTTACTGTCAGATTTTTCCTAATTTTAATGTCTCTGTTTATATTTTGCTTGCTTATTTGTTTTGCTGATTAGGTTCCAGTTAATGGTGAGATCATATGGTATTTGTCTTTCACCACCTGGCTTATTTCGCTTAGCATAATGCTCTCCAATTCCATCCATGCTCTTGCAAAGGGTAGGAGCTCCTTCTTTCTTTCTGCTGCATAGAATTCCATTGTGTAAATGTACCACAGTTTCTTGATCCATTCATTTACTGATAGGCACCTGGGTTGCTTCCAACACTTGGCTATTGTAAATTGTGCTGCTATGAACATTGGGGTGCATAGGTTCTTTTGGATTGGTGTTTCAGGGTTCTTAGGATATAATCCTAGCAGTGGAATTGCTGGGCCAGAAGGCAGATCCATTTTTAGTTTTCTTAGAAAATTCCATACTGTTTTCCATAGTGGCTGCACCAGTCTGCATTCCCACCAACAGTGCACTAGGGTTCCCTTTTCTCCACATCCTTTCCAACACTTGATTACCAACTTACACCATACACAAAAATAAATTCAATGTGGATAAAAGACTTAAATATGTCATGACACCATAAAAGTCCTAGAGGAAAACACAGGCAGGAAAATCTCAGATACTCCATGCAGCAATATTTTTACCATAATGTCCCCTAGAGCATGGAACATAAAGGAAAGAATAAACAAATGGGACCTCATCAAAATAAAAAGCTTCTGCATGACAAAAGACAGCAGCATTAAAATGAAAAGAGAACCAACTATATGGGAAAAGATATTTGCCAATGATACCTTGGACAAGGGTTTGATCTCCAAAATATATAAAGAACTCACACAACTCCACTCCAGGAAGACAAACAACCCAATTAAAAAAATGGGCAAAACACTTGGACACTTCTCCAAGGAGGACATACAGAGGGCCCAGAGATATATGAAAAGATGCTCAGTATCACTAGCCATCAGAGAGATGCAAATTAAAACCACAGTAAAATACCACTTCACACCAGTGAGAATAGCCATCATAAACAAGTTAATAATTTACTACATTTTCATTGAGATTTTGTTGAATTCACTTTCTTGAAGTTTTATCCTTTTTTGATGCAAATGAAATTGAATGAAGGGATCCTCAATGCATTAAAAACATTTTAACTTTTCTATTTTCAATGCTTTGTAATGAATTCATTTGTAATTCACAATTCCTATAGAAAATAATATTTGAGTACAGATTTCTGAGTGTAAAAATATTATTCATTTATATTCTGTTGAAGGATGGAAAAAAATAACCAGTACTTATCTTTTCCCTTTCTGAGGATGAATCAAACAAGAAATAAGATACCTGAGATAAAATGATAGAAATCATAGTATCACTTCACTCAGATAAATGTGATGGTGGAACATGGTTAAATCAAGTTCCGTAGCACTTCACCCCTAAACAACTCTATGTATTCTTCACAAGAATAAAAGATACCACCCAAGCGAATTACATAATGAGAGAGTAGACAAGACTGGGCTTGCTCTGGGCAGGCAATATTAGAGGCTGCGTCAGGCACATTCAAATTTTCTAAACTTACCAAGCAGAACAGTTACTTCTTTCTGGTGACATGCAGAGAAGGGGTGGGAGGGGAAAACAGGTTGCTTCAGAGAGAAGTTGAAGCATACCCCAAAGGCTTTTCTTTAAAAAAGAGTAAAGAAAAAATGTAGAACCGAAGGAGTGAGGAATTATCATTGCTTCCTAATAGGGAGTTATGTTCATTCCACTGCCCTGACTAAACCTAGAAAAAAAGTACTGATATTTAGCATTCGTCTACTGCATAATCCTCTGTAGCTTAATTTTTTAAAACTTCAATACCTCCTCAATTACCATCAATGAGGATTTGCAAAAGCTACTGTCTGAGGTTTAAAAAAATCTACAAAAGGGAAGAAGATGTTGATTATGCGTTGTGATTATTGGCAAACCACCATCTCAGTGTACCTTCAGACAGACCTTAATGTTATTTACAACAGTAGCAGAAAAGGTCAGGGAAAGAAATCTGCCCGGTGGCAGGACTTGAGGGATCAGTCTAATTTAGGCACACAGTTCAGACATTTGGAAGCTCTATGAGGGGTACCCAATTACACAGGAAAATGTTAAGCAAAGGCAAACTGGTAACATTTATCTTCTTGCTTATTTTGTGAAAGGGCAAAGATGTACACTTTTACTAGACAGCTTCACTGTTTCCTGTGGAAAATAAAACTGGAAGGTTCTAGGGGTGGACCATGAGCTCAAGCTAAATTTGTCCTGCAGCTCTGCACGGTTTCCACCTGAACAGAGGGGAAGGTCAGGCACTTGCCACCGAAGTCTTGCACACCCACTTCAGCTTTCTTTCCAGGTGGCAGAGTTGCATTAATGCACCCCACTATTTATTCTCTTCCCTTCTCATTTTCACTGTTTACCCAGTTTTTGTTCTTTGAATTGTTTTTGCTATGTAGTAAATACAGTACATTTTTAATGAGGAGTAGCATTATATTTTTCTCTCTTCCTTCCATTCTTCCTCCCATGGAATAAAAGCAGCTAACAGTGTACTGTGTACACTGATACACATTTTTAAATAGGAACACATAAATATTTGAGAGTAGCAAGTAGTAAGACTTTGAGTTATTTTCATTTTAATTTTTTGCAGTAATGGCACTTACTACTATTTTTGCAACTTATAGCAGGTGTCATTAATGAATATATTATGCATAGCTCTCTAACTCAGTACAAATTTAATTTTTTCTTACTTTTCCCCCTTCATAGATTTTCATAACGTGTATAAAGTATCATGTATATAGTATACCCCTAGTGAGTGGGTGAACAGTGAAAAAATTTCACTTTTTTGTTTTTTTTTAAATATATACAATGAAGAATTTGAACTACCTGCTCTACACTGTTCTTTTCAGGTCTAAATCTTTGTCATTCCCTGAATACATTTCTATTGCATTTTGTTAGGTATTTTACCAAGTATAGAGAAAAGCCTTGTCCTATAAGCCAGTTTTTAAAAAATGTAGATAAGGAAGAAGGAAGAACACACCTTATAATAATAATAAAATAATTGTCTGTAAAATATTTTAGAACGAAATTATTTCTTTTTATGTTCTGGTTATTAGAAATTTTAAATAATAAAAAGTAATAAATTAGCCAAAAATATATGTTAGATAAAAGTATAAATTTTATATTATTTAGACACATATGTGGGTTTTTTTAAGGCAAATCATTATTTTAAAAATTTACCAGAAACTTCCAGTGTATCCCTAATTCTTTGCTCTAAAGTTTATTGCAAGTGTTAGAAAAGGGAAGCTAGCATAATGTCAGCACATTTAAATAACTTCTAAGCTCAATTCCTCACCAAATGCAGACTAGTTTACCATGCTTACATGAGCCTCCGCATTGCCCAGGTTCTGTCTCTGGGCACAAGGTCCCTAGGATAAAATCAAAGCAGTTGTTGCTGAAGAAGAATGCAGTGGTTTATGCATTGCTACCCTGCTCATAATTTATCCAGAGTCTGTAATTTACAGGGGGTCTGTTGTTTGCCTCATTCATCACCGAGAGACACTAAGGAGAGGAAAGCTGTACACACAAAAATTAAAAATCTATTTGTTGCCCTTGGCATGCTTTCATTTCTTGTTCAACTCAGTTTGTTGTGTTTAACTCATATTGGTTTACCGTGGGCCCCACAGAAGAAAAATGAGGCTGTTTTGTTGATCTATAGAAGCTGCCTCCTAAGGAGTCTCCAGTATCCCTTGAAATTCTGCATCCTTACTAATAATACTAGAAAGTCATATTGTTGTGGACTAAAAAAATCACATTTTTTCCACTATATATCCCATTTTGCATTGTATTTAAAGTAATTGCTACTGTTTTGGACATTATGTAAAATACAAATAGCAACTGAATTTTCTCTCTTCCTCTTTCCAGTAATTTTTGCTACAAAAGAGGCAATATAATGTAATATTTAACAGCTTACAAACCCTTTTAATCTGAGTGACTTTATGCAAGTTACCTAGACTTCTCAGGCTTCCTTTTCTTTATTTATAAAAGGAGATACTAATATTACCACTTCCTCCCAGGGGAATCAAGAGGCTTGGGGTGTTGTTGGTTAGAAAACACTCAGGAGTGTCCCTAGCACACCTTACAAAAGTGATAGCAATTATTACACATCTGGAGACATTTATGAGGTGAGTCCATCTGTTAAAATCTGAATGATTGTATCCTCCCCCAAATTCATATGTTAGAGCCTTAACCCTCAGGGTAACTGCATTTGGAGACAGTGACACTCAAGAAATAATTAAGAAAGGTCTGAAGGCTGGGGATCTAATCCCATAGGATTCGCATCCTTATAAAAAAGAGACACCAGAGAGGTTGCTTCCTTTCTCATCCATAACCAAGAAAAGGCCATGCAGGCACGCAGTGAGAAGACAGCTCTCTGCAACCCAAGGGGAGAGCTCTCCCGAAACATCACCATGCAGCCGCCCGATCTTGGACTGCCAAGTCCCCAGAACTGTGAAGAAAATAGATTTCTCTGCTTTAAGCCATCTGGGCTATGGTATTTTGTATGGTAGTCAGGGCAAACTAATATACCATCTATCCATTCCCTAAAAGGATTTGAAAAATTAGCTAAAGTACGTGCTGTAGAATAGCTAAAACCATCTTGAAAAAGGAGAATGAAGGGCAAGGAATCAGTCTACTTCTTATTATTGTAGACGTTGATATTGGTGGAGAAGCAGACACAGATTAATGGAGTAGAATTAAAAATCCAGAAATAAACCCACATAAATACACCCAAGTGATTTTTAGCAAAGTTACAAAAGCAAATCAATGGAAGATATAAAACCTTTCAAACAAATGGTGCCGAAGCAATTGAATACCCACAACCATAAAAGTAAACTTTCACATCTTAAAAAAAAAAAATTCAAAAGTCTTATAGACCTAAATGTAAAACTTTTAGAAAAAAAAATAAGATAAAATAATTACCTGGGTCTACACAGAAAAATTTTAGACCAAAAGCATAATGCACAAATTGATTCATTTGACCTCATCAAAATTAAAATCCTTTGCTCAGTGAAATGGAATGGACACCTTTCAGAGAATGAAATGACAAGCTACAGCTTAGGAGAAAATATTTGCAAATCATATATCTGAAAAAGGAAGACTGTACACAGTTTTAAAACTCAATAATAAAAAAGACATAAACAATCCAATTAGAAAATGGGAGAAAAAGATACGAACAGAAATTTAACAGAACCATATACAAGTGGCAAACAAGCACAGGAATAGCTATTTGATATAATTCGCTTTTAGGGAAATGCAAATTTAAACTTCAGTGAGATATCATTTCAAACCTATCAAAATGAAAAATTTATAATCAGTGACAACACCAAACGCTGGAGAAAAGGAATCATTCCTACATTGCCAGTAGGAAGAAAATATGATACAACCACTCTAGAAGATAGTTTGGCAAATTTTCGGAAAATTAAATGAGTAGTTGCCGTATGACCCAGCCACGTGCTCCTGGCCATTTAATCTCAGACAAATATAAATTTATGTTCACACAACAACCTGTGCGTTAATGTTCACAGAAGCTGTATTTGTAATAACCTCGAAACTGGAAACAACCCAAATGTTCTTCAATGGTAAATTTTAAAACAAATCGGCTCATTCACATTATGGAATACTATTCAGCCATAGAAAGGAATGAAACATTGCTACTTCAAACAACTTGAATCCTCAAATAATTATGCAGAGAGAGCCAATCTTAAAAGGTTACATACTGCATGATCCCATTTACCAAACGTTTCTGAAATGACAAAATGAGGACCAGATTGGCAGCTACCAGGTTCTGAGAGCAGTTAGAAGGAGGTAGATGCGGGTGTAAAGGGGCTGCACGAGAGACCTCTGTGGTGACGGAACCCTTGGTCATCTCCCCCGCGGTGTGATTTCCCCCAGGAACGCCTGGAAGCCGGCGATGTGTGGGTAATACGAGGGCATTGTAATGAGAAGGACTGGGAGAGGACATGTAAGATCCCTCTATTATTTCTGAACTGAATGTCAATCTACAATTACCTCACACAGGAATTTAATTGGGAAAACAAATGAGATCAAAATAAAAATACAAGACAGGTATTATTAATCAGTTTCTTAACTTTGTAATTTTACTATCTCCAGGAGCTCCCGGTGTGACGAATACCTGATTCAAGGTTCTGTGCGATGTGGTGTCTAGAATGCCCAGCGTTCGTATATTTAGTTGTTCTCTTAATTTGTTCTCCTAATTATGTGGTCTTTGAAAACTCCAATTTGCAATTGTACTTGATAGAACAATTAAGACCACAGGAATTACAGTGCAGAGCCTTAGTCCCAAGTGATCCAGTTAAAGAAGAGTTGAACTTTTGACATGGATATAAAGCAAGCCCAGAAGGCTGCTGTTCAGCATAGTCTGATTCTTGGATTCAATTTCTGAACACTGTTAAGTCATTTTATGCCACTTGACTCAAATCATTCATCTCAGTGAACATTTGTTAGTTAAATGTCAGCTCCTTGGTGTTAGTCTATAGACTTCACAGAGGGAACCAAGGCTGTCTGACAATTTTTTAAAAGACATGTCTAGCTCAGGCAGTGTGCCCGAGCTACAGAGGGAGCCTTCTACTGCAGAAGATCCTGGCCGGAGGAGAGCTTTACCGCTCAGTAAATGCGAGTGTATCAAAAAGAAATAAATACCACACAACACAAAATGAACTGTAGCATAATTCCTGCAGAGATGAAAATCCCCTTAGTTTGTTAAATATTTTAACATTCTTTTATTCCCATTCAACTAATAAGATAATTTAGAAGTTGCTATTATTGTAATGTGTTAAAGACATAATAAGAATTTGTTGTTTTGAGTAGCTCTCTCCATGTGCTTCGGGCTGTCTTTTTTGAAGATACTATCTTCTCTGATTTCAAACACAGCCTCTGTGATGAGTGTGTCAGCAGAATCAAGTCCAACCAGATCTAAGCGGTATTAATTACAAGTAAGTTGAAAGAAATGAAATGTTTGTTTTCAGACTTTAGTTACTTTCAGTTATCAAACAAAGACAACAGAAGATTATAATTATAGATTAGTGTATTTAAGAGGATGTTGGTAGTATTTTTAAAGAATCGATAATGTACATGCTCTTTTAGGGACAAACTCTTCCAAGACCTCTTTACCTTTTTTAAAAAAAATATAGCAAGTGAATTTCTATTTACTCTTGTCATGAGATCATGTATAATTGCCAAGATGACATAATTTTCAATCAAAATAATTGCTAGATATCAACATAACCTGTTATCACATTATCCGGCAGGACAATTATCATGAGTCATTATTTAATTTTACTGCCCCTCAGTTTTAATTATTACCATGAGTATATGCTGTCTTCATAAGCAAATTCTTCAAAAAAAAGTTTTAAATTCTTTGATGCCATAGACAACTGAAAATACAGGATATGAGAGCTTATTTTGGTTTGAGTGGAAATAAGAGAGAAGGCAAAAGAAAGGCATAACTTTTACATTTCTGGGGGGAAAAGAAACCAAGATTTTAAAAATTAAGTGCAGCTTAGACAGTATCTTTCAAAACTAATAGGAACTCCTTTGTCATTCTCCGCATGCTCAGATTCCTTCCATGTAACATACAGTTATTAACAAGAACTCTATCTTCTAATTTTGGCTGCTTTAAAAACATTAGCAGGGGACATTTATCATCATATTTCTTATTAAAGCTTGGAAGAAATGCCACACAGCAGTGTATCTTGGAAGCTAGAACTGTGAAGAAAATCACTCTATTATTTTCTCACTGATTGTGGCTAATGTTAAAAATAATTACTATTACAAGATTTGTATGTACTTTAATTGTCAATTTTCACAGATCCAGTGGTTAAATACTCCCTCCGTTCCTGTCCTCCAGAATTCTCTTTTTTTTAAAAAATCCTCACCCAAGGATATGTTTACTGATTTTAAGAGACAGAGAGGGAGAGAGAGGGGTAGGGGGGGAGAGAGAGAGACATCAGTGTGAGAGGGAAACATCAACTGGTTGCCTCCCATATGCATCCTGACGGGGGAACAAACCTGAAACCTAGGTAAGTGTCCTGACTGGGAATCAAACTTGCAAACTTTTTGGTGCGTGGATGATGCTGAAACTAACTAAGCCACCTGAAGAGGGCTATCCTCTAGAATTCTTCAGAGTTGCCCTTTATCTCTTTTATTTGGATGCCTCAGAATTACCCAGGATACTGGTTTTTAGTTTCCCTTCTGAGCCATCCCACCAAAATCTGTGACGTAATGAAGATGCAGGGAACAGCCATTGGGTATTACCACCGTATGTATAAAACCAAAACAAAAGCAAAAGCAAAAACAAAACCCTAAGTTTGGTGTGTTTAGGTTGACAACACAGTGAAAAATTGGATGTGTTGCTTCAGTTGTTATTTATTGCTCTTTTCTTTTTCTATTCTACTTACTAAGAATTCTTTAGCAATTTTGTCTTCTCCATATTTTGCCCTTAAGGGATACTATTTAGTAAATAATTGATCATTTCTCTCATTCATAAAAAGCTTATATTGGTTTTCAGTTCTAAACATTTGGTAGAATAGAAATCGACCCTGTGTTTATTCTTTTATAGCATTTGTCTGCAAATGGAAAATAAATTCCTGGATTTGAAGGCTATGCTATGTAATATTTAAGCAATATAATGAAATTGCAGTCTAGGACAATGTTTCTCAACAGCAACACAATTGACCTTTTAGGGCCAGATGATTCTTTGTTGAGAAAGACTGTCCTTTGCACCATAAGGTCCTGGGCAGTGTCCCTGGCTTCTATCCACTAGATAGCAGTACTACCACCTTCACTCTATTTGTAATCATCAAAAATGTCTCCAGATATTGCCAACTGTCCCCTGGGAAGGCAAAATTGCCCCAGTTCAAAACCACTGCTCTAGATAGTCATATGACCTGTAGCACCACCAGCTGGATACAGCTACTCAATTTCCTTACTGATAGATACCAAACTTGAAACTTTTGCCAATTTGATGGAGAAGGGAATGGAATTTCAGTATTATTTTGATTTCCATTTCACTTATCATGTATTAGTGATTACTGCTTTGCAATGTAAATGGAAAGTTTTGAGGCTTTATTGTTTGTTTTCTGATTTTTTATGATACTTTGATGGTGAATATTTTTTATTGTTTTATGTAGTTGAATTTACCAATCTTTACTTTTATGACTTCTGAATTTTTATTAAGAAAGTCTCCTCATTCCATGATTTTCATGGAAATATACAGGTTCACTTATATATGTGTCTAGTACATTTATGGCTTCATTTTTTTTTATGTCTCTTATCGTACTTCAAATTTATCCAATATACAGTGTATCAATATTGTTTCTGCAGATTTCTTTGTGGTAATTTTTAAATTGCAACATTCTTTTATAGATTATTTCTTTTTCATTGGATAAAGCACATGATTAATCAACAGACCATTGATCAAGAAGCCTTTCGTGGGTATAGCCTATACTATACTAATTCATATAGTTTTTATACGAATGTTTAGATTCTATTTCATACTCTACAAAAAGAGTCTGTTTACTAGAATCAGGATTCTAATTTTAAATTTATAATGTTTCTTAATATTTATTTTTAATAGTAAGATTATATTTTGACATAATTGTATGGTTTTGAATTTGTGGGTCGTTTGTTCTGTTTTTTGTAACAGGTCAACATTCAAAAGCCTCAGATGGAGATTTAAGAAAAACTTTATTACTATAATATTAGAGACACATGAGATGATATATAGGAGCTCCCTTTGACTGCTTTTTGGCTCTTAATAGGAGAAGTATGAAACATAGCTTGTGAGGATAGCCTGTGCCTTCCAAAGGAATTCTTTTATAATAACAATTGGTGCATATAGATAAAAACTTCCTCCTGAGCCAGGTTTATTTTTAGATAAAACCCACAGAATCTAATCAGGTTTCCTGTTATAATGTAAAGTGGAAATATAAAGATGCCTGATTATTTTTGTTAGGACCAACCATTTCGTTCTATCATCTGTCTTTTTCTATCACCGCAAGTGTGATATCCTGGAAGGGGCTCCTGACACATAATAGAAAGTTGCAGAGGAAACATTAATATGTTCCTTAGTTCAAGTCGTCCACGTTATCACAGGAGCAAATGAAAAGTCTACCGACCTTTTCATTTACTTCTATGACAACACGCTCTGCGAGGAAGGATTTTTGCCAGCTGTTTTAGTTTTAAATTACAGTGCCATGATTGGTTTCATTTCCAGGTCACCCATAGCAACCACTATATGCAAGTACAAGACGCACAAAGGAGGCATGTGAATTGCTCAGAAATTTCAGTTCAAATGCTCTAATTTATTATCAAGAAGGTTTTGTTAGTTTGGATCTGGTGGGATAGAAGAAATTCATATCATTTGTACATTAGCTTCCCTTGGGGCAAGGGCAGTCTTTTAAAAAGCATTTCCTTTTAAAATTATTAATTATTTATGCCTTACCTTTCCAGCAGTAGAGACACATAACTTAAATAGTTTTGAAGTGTGTTCTACTGGCCTTCAAAGAAGCTTCCCAATGGGAGTAAGAAAGTGGAGTAAAAATCAAGATTCTACACCTGCTCCCACCTCCACCATTTACCACCTCATATCAAAAGTGACAGGTTTTAATTCACCCTGAAATTGCTATTTTTACCTGACTCACTTTTTTTTCTTGTTATTTGCTTAGTTATTACTTTTCTCCATATCACATGTTCCTTCCTAGTTCTTGTCAGAAGCCAAAGCCCTAATGAATGCAGAGACTTTCTTCCAACAACGCTTCACCCCCCAAATGTATGGCTTTACACTAAGACTTGATAGCATCTTGGAGGCAGGGCTCCGACCTCAGTGGCACATTTCTGACGTCTAAGGTCTCTTATTTTCTTACTATTCAGTGATACTGTAAAATGCCTTTTCATGATGATGCAGGCTGGATGTTGGAAAATTTATTTATGAAGTGCCAGATAACAAAATATGAGGCTTTGTGAACCATGTGATCTCCGTGTGACTAACTGCTCAAGGCTGCCATTGTAATGTGAAAGCAGCCATAGACACTATATAAGCAAATTGAACATTAGTGTTCTGATAAAACTTCATTTATGCACACTACAACTTTAATTTCATATGATTTGCATGAGTCATAAACTATTCTTCTTTTGATATGTCCCAATCATTAAAATAATGTAAAAACGATTCTAAGCTTGAAGGTGTACAGAAAGCTGGGAGGAGGGCCAGATTTAGCCCATATCAGCCATAGTTTACCAACCCCTGCTATAAGCAGTGATTTTCAAACTTGAGTGTGTATTAGAATGCCCAGAAAACTAGTTATAACAGACTGCTTGGACCGACCTCCAAAATTTTTGGTTCAGGAGTTCTGACTGGGGCCCAAGATTTCCCATCTCTAAGAAATATCCAGGGGATGCTAAGGTTTTTGGTCTGGGGACCACATTTTGAGAACCACAGATCTATATCAACGGTTGGAAATCTTTTTCTGTAACAGGCCAGATAAATATTTTCAGCTTTGCAAACTATTTAATACCTTTACAACTATAGTAAGTCCTCACTTAATATTGTTGACAGGTTCTTTGACTTTAAAGGAAAGAGCATATAAGTAAACCAATTTTGCCATAGGCTAATTGATATAAACAGGATTCTTATGGCATCTCATTAATGTTATAACAAAATGACATTGAAGGAAACAATTTTATTTGAGGACCTGCTTACTAAACTTGCCATTGTGATACAAAAGCATCAATAGGCAATGTATTAATGAATGGAGATCCTGTGTCTTAATAAAATTTTATTTACAAATCTAGCAGTGGTCGGATTTGTTTTATGGATGGAGTTTGTTTATCAATGATCTAGAAGACTTCCTTTTATTCAAGAGGAAGACAAGAAACCTATTTTGGCCCTCACTGGTGTGGCTCAGCAGTTGAGTGCTGGCCTTCGAACTAAAGGGTTGCTGGTTTGATTCCCAGTCAGGGCACACGCCTGGGTTGCAGGCCAGGTCCCCAGTAGGGGGCACACAAGAAGCAACCACACATTGATGTTTCTCTCCTTCTCTTTCTTCCACCTTCCCCTCTCTAAAAATAAAATAAAATAAAATAAAATAAAATAAAATAAAATAAAATAAAATAAAATAAAATAAAATAAAATAAAACTATTTTGAACAATGTTTAAGTCTTGCATAACTTTCTGAGCATATAATAATAAAAATTATTTCAAAAAGTATATTTTATTATAGTTTAACAACATTCAATTAGGTATATCTGTGTCAGTCTTCACTGTCAATAGTGAAAAATAATTCACAGTAGAAAAGAATTTGAGCTAGCTGATAAGATGTGCATATAAAAAAACTTCCTTTTGTTCTTCCTTTATTGCTCTGCTAGCTGCTAAGAAGTAGGTTTAATTGTTTTCAAAAATGGACATTTTTAGATATTTATCACATTAAGCCGGAAAGCTGGAATTGCAAAACACCACCGTCTAAATTATAATTTTCCCTCAAATTTTCTGATTCTATTTATATTGTGAAGTCAAACATTACATTTGCTTTATGTTCCAAACATTTTGCTGAGCTTTGCACCATATTTTTTAGCTGCATCATATTATCATATATCTCAGAGAATACCAGAGGACATGCATCTGTGTGTCTGGGTGTGTTTGTGCAAATGCAAGTGTGTACACATGTAAAACTCTTCCCTAAACCATTTCAGTGTTCTATGTGTCATTTCCCTGGCATAGTAGGCAAGGCTAACTTTTTCTTTCATACGTTTTTCACATATCTGGTGATCCTTCCTTTCTAATCATAGTTTAAAATGAGAAGAAAGGAATATTGATAGAGACAGGTATTCAGGGTGATTGGTTTACATTAAGTGATAAATGGGTAGACACAAATGCTGGGGGTCCTCTCAATAGCAGAATTGGAGGGCTTTACTCCGAAGTGCAACATTAATACCCTACATTTTCCAAGTACCTCCAGCCCCACCCTGTTCCATTTCTTTAGAAGAGTATCCTTTGGGGCTTTGCCTGGTGTAAATGCCTGGTTGCGTATGCAGTTGCCAGTCATGGAATTTAATGCAGCACTCTTGTATTTAGATTCTCCAGTCTCCATCTTACTAGCTGTCTTTGAGTTTGAATACTTTAGAACAGATATATGGTGTCATGTTAATTCTATATATAATGTCATCAAAATTGGTTTTCAGGGAATTCAATCACAATGAAAATAATATATATTGGAAAAATAAATAAAAGACCCTAAAACTGCAAATCATTGACTGAAGAGAGTACATTTGTATCAAAGAAACAATCTCTTAAATTAGCTTATCAGTAAATACTGCAAACTCTACCAAATGAACTTTACAACTGAGTGACTAAGTTAGCGCAATTGTGTATTGCTAATATTTTTTGGCAGGTGCAAATTGTTTGACTTAGAAACCCAGGCTGCCTTTCACAAATCCAGCCCAGACCATCACGCTGTACTTTTTATTCTCCTCTCACGTGGGAGCCACAAGCGTCCCTCAAGACCTCTTAAACCCACGCATCTAATTTTCCCATCACATTACAGGGACAATGGAACAACATTCAGTCGAAGAAACTTTACCTAACTGCATTATTTCAAACAGTTCTTGAATTTCCTTAAAATCTGTTGGTAAGTTCTCCACCCAAACTCCAAGAAGATTACAAGTGCTGCAAAATGCTTTTGGTTTGATGGGGTGTGACGGCACACGTCAAAGTCAATTGCCATCAAATCTAATTGATTACTTTATTGAGAAGTTGGACATGTTGAAGTTCAGCTTAATTGAGATTGCTCATTACAAGCTATCTTCCCTGAATGGAAATATACAGTGAATGCCACTTTAAGTATGGGAGGAAAACATTTCAGCAGCAATGTAAAAATAGCATCTGATGAGCAGATAAGAATCTTATGAAAGGCACACTATTATCAGCAAACACAACTGCTCCTACTGTAGCAGCTCTGTGGCACAGGCCCTGCAGAGGAAGCCAAAGCAATCATAAGCGTTTTTATAGCAAGGCTGTTCATGCTTTTATAGTATTCACTGTGTCAGCACTTTAATTATAAATTCTTTTTTAGAAGCTTACAGCAAAACTGAACACTGCCCCCACAAATTATTTTAGAAATCTCACTTGTGTTTAAAGTGAAATAACAGGAATATTTTTAAAATGCTCCTCAGGAATGACCATGTATTAGATACACATCAGTTAGTCTGTGCAACTAAAGCCTGTGTAAAAGTAAATGGCCAACAAAAGCAAAACTGAGTAATTCAGAGATGTTTAGAAACATACAGTATCACAGGCAACATGAAAATGAAAATTATTAGAAAATGTAAAATATGTTGTTTTAAATTTTTAAACAATAGTTTAAAGCCACCATTACAGACTCCATTGTACTTACACTTTAACTTCATAGCATTTACAACAATTGTCATTAGTGAAACACTATTTCTGTGCTTTTAAAAGCATAGCTCGCACAAGACTACAAGTAGAGAGAAGCAAAAATCACATCACTACTGGTTTATTCCCAGTCACGTACATTGAGTTTTGCCCATGGTACGTGCTCACGTTGAATGAAGAACAAATTTATACTGAGGAAAGCACTTATATAGTTTAACAAATAACTTATCGATCAGTGATATACATAAATATCACCACTTTATTGTGATCACTCATTTTATTGTCATTTCAGTTCCTAAGATATATTTTCTTTTACATATGAATAAAATCATATGTGTAGAAAATTTATTTCATATTAGTGTATATGGATCTCTTTACTCCACTTAAATAATATTCCTATATTTATTCTGAGGGTTTCTTTTTCTTGTAAATGTACAGGAAAGCAAATCTAGTTTTGAATAGAAATTACCAACTGCATCCAGATATGTATACATTTAGTTATTAAGAGAAACATTCAGCCCCAGCATTTGAAAACTTTATTGTTTTCAGCTTCATTGAAGTATAATTGACACAATTATAAGATATTTAGGGTGAACAGAGTAATGATTTGATATATGTACCCAATATGAAAGGATTCCCCCATCTAGTTAGTTAACATATGCACTACTGCATACATTTATCTTTTTTATGTGATGACATTCAGTTCTATACTTTTAGCAAGTTTCATTGTACAGTACAGTTACCAACTGTAGTCACCATGTTACACATCAGATCCTTAGTCCTTACTTATTATCAGCTGAGGATTTGTAATCTTTCACTCACCATTTCCAGTCTTACCCCAACTCAACCCCTAGACTCTGGTTACAGCTGTTATATTCTTTTTACTTTTCTTTTTATTTTCTTTTGTTTAAGATTCCACATATAAGGATCCCATATGATATTATCTTTCTCTGGCTTATTTCACTCTGTATAATGCTCTCCAGGCCATCTACTTTGCACAAATGCCAGGATTTCCTTGTTTTCTTTTTAAATTGTATGCCTGAGTTATTTGTATGTTACTGAGTTGTATGCATTCTTTGTATATTTTGGATATTCATCCTGTTTGGGAAGGTGGTTTTGAAATATTTTTCCTCAATCTATAACTAGCCTTTTTATTTGGAGTTGATGATTTCTTTTTACTGTGAAGATCTTCTTAAACTTGATATAATTTCACTTGTTTATTTGTGGCTTTGTTGCCTTTGCTTTTGGTGTAACCACACCCCCCACCACCAAATTTCCAAGATAAATGCCAAGGTGTTTACTGTCTTTGTTTTTATCCAGGAGTTTATACTTTCATGTTTTATGTTCAAGTCCTTCACCCACTGAGTTGATTTTTGAGTATGGTGTAAGACAGAGATCCAGTTTTAATCTTCTGCATGTGGGTATGCTGTGTTCCCATGCAGTGTTCCCATCCCATTTATTGAATAATCTACCTTTTCCCCATTCTATATTCTTGGGTTCTTTGTTGACAATTAATTGATCATATATGTATGGGTATATTTCTTTCCTGTCTATTATGTTTCATTAATTTATGGGTCTATTTTTGTGCCAATACCATACTCTTTTGATTACGATCACTTTGTAATATGATTTAAAATCAGGAAGTGTGTTGCCTCTGAATTTTTTCTACTTTCTCAGAAGTACTTTGGCTACAATATATAGTTTTCTGTAGTTCTGTACAAAATTTAGGATTCTTTTATAGTGTGACAAAATGCCATTAGAATTTTTAAAAATTTTTTATTGTTGTTCAAGTACAGTTGTCTTCATTTCCCACCCCCCACTCCAGCCATCCCCACTTCCCACCCTGGATCCTGTCCCCATTTGGTTTTGTCCATGTGTCCTTTATACATAGTTCCTGAAAACAATGAATGCATTCAACCCGTAGGCCACTTTAGGTTGTATGGACATTTTAACAATATTAATTCTTCAATCCATGCGCATAGAATATCTTTCTATTTATTTGTGTCTTTTTAAATTTCTTTCATCGATGTCTTATAGTTTTCAATGTACAGATCTTTTACCTCCTTGGTTAAATTGAAAATTTTAATGTGATCTTTTACTTTAAAATGGATTCTAATGGTGAAGGGTTTTTGTTTGTTTGTTTGCTTAAAATGTGTTTTAATAGGTTGATGCTCAATTTTGCAGAAAAACTCCAGAGGTATCAGGGACAAATCAAACATGGAACACCAATTAAAAAATCGCACAGCATAACTGTCTAAGATAGGCAAGGCTAAGAGCTACTGTCAAACGTTCAGCATACAGCAACCCTGTTCCCAAGATTGTACTAAGCAAAAAAACCTGTTAACAGCAACATCAGACACAAAACTGCCATTCCTGGGTCGTCCCTACCCAAAAAGAAGGGGGCAAATAACACAAGATCTTTTTAAAAGATACACTAAAATGAAAATCTCTAAGAGAAAATGTCTTCCTTAGGACATGAAGGGGTAATATATGGGCTATAGTAGAACCGTATGTATGTTATCTGTGACCTCTGTGGACATTTGCCTGAATTCCCACCAGAAGTGAATGGAGTGATGGGGCTGAGTTCACTGGGGGATGTTGGTAGGTTTTGTGGTACATGTGGCAGTGTCTCTGGGGTTGGGGAACTTAAGAATGAGAAAGCAAATACAACACGATAAACAAAGAATGGAATGATCAAGATTAATGGGGGCCGTAACTGGATCCACCTTGCCATTGTTCCCTCCCTCCCATGCCCTCAATAATTTCATGGGACTTCAGGAATGTACCACACAGATATGATTAAATGATATACCACACAGAATTCATTTGTCAAATATTGCCCCTCCCTTGCCCTCTGCCTCCAGCATACCCCTTAGAGTAGTACAGGCAGGGAAGACCTAACTATTGGAAGGAATCCCTAACACTTTTCCATAATGGATTCCCTGCTAGTCCAAAAAGGGTTCTTCTCTTAAGGGTTTTGGGGAACTAGACAATGCAATTTTATTAGTAACAGCAACATTTGTTAGGAGCAAATTCAGCTCCAAGAGCTGCACGGTTGACCAATTGCCCCTATTCCTTCCATTGTAGCAGCTTGGCCCTTTCAGTAATTGGTGGGGTCAATCCCAAGATTCCATCTGGCATCATAGTGCCAGGTCCTGGAGGAGCTAGGTACCAGCAGGCACAGGAGCAGGGGGCATGGCACCTCTGTTATTTATGCCCACAGCATCTCCCATAGCCATCTGGCCCATCCCTGTCTCCTGCTTTCTGGCATCAGGAAAGGTTCCCTTGAATCCTTCCTGCTGTCTCCACATCATTTCTTCCTGCTGTCTCCACACTTCTTCCTCACTGGCACCTTCTCTCCTCTTCCTGCCTGAGCTCCAGTTGCTTTCGTTTTTGCCTTTCTTGGTTGTGCAGCTCTTCCACCCTCCAAAGTTTTTCTTGACGCCTCCTCAGATCCTGCCTCATTAGCATGACCTGGTGCTCATGGCAAGCAGCCTCCGTCTCCATCTGCAGTTTCTTGTGAGCTGCCGTGATGTTGCTGTCCACTTGGTCCTGCTGCCGTTTCTCCATCTCAATGAGTGACTTCCAGCGCCAGGCTGTTCAAATCTAGGTGGCTGCTCCTGCTTCCTGTGAAATTGCTGGTTCTTTATAACCAGCTTCTCTGGAAGTCCCTCTTCATCATCTAACTGGTCCATGGGCTCCACAGTTACAGGCCGAGGAAATGTAGTTAGCAGGAAGGAGCCTTCACCGCACCAGTCCAGAGCTTTCCGAGTAGCTGACTTCCCTGAGAATTCAACAATGCCTTTTCCAGAGAGCCTTCCTCAATCATCCACAAGGACTATAGCCTTCTCCACCTGGCTGAACACAGAAAACGCTTCCTCCAGCAGTTCATTGGACCCATACTGAGGAAGGTTTCTAACTGTAAGGGATGCACTATGGTGGACAAAGCACACAAACAGCTGCTTTCCACAGAGTGGTATGTTGTCCAGTTCCACTTTCGCAATCTCTGCCAGAGTTCTTGTTTCCAAGCAGATAAAGCCAAAGCCCTTATTCTTATGAATGAACAGACTTCACCTGCCTTCCCATATTTCTCAAATACTTTCCTCATTTCCTCCTCAGTGATGTCAGGAGGAAGAGTGCCCACAAAGAGCTGGCTATGCTGGGTGATGGTCTTCTCTCCTGGTTTCCTAAAATTCTTCAGGTTAATAGTCAAGACTTTGTTTTGGCTGCTGGCTTTTTGCCCATTTGCAGGTATTGGTGATGGTGGTGGCTGCTGCTGCTGCTGCTGCTGCTGGTGCTGCTGGTGCTGCTGGTGGTAATGCTGATGATGGTTCCTTGGAGCATGGTTTTGCTTTTCCAAGTTAAAGTTTTGATTGCTCTGTATTTTTAAATCCCTCTACCAACTATTGTTTCCTCAGAGTAATGGCAACAAAATGGTGAAGTTTCTATTCAAAGTCATAATCATCACCATCAGAGTTAGATCAGCACATGAAGTTTTATATCTGACCACAGGGTCAACAATATCACCTAGGGCTCCTTCTCATTATTACTCAGGGGGAAATAACCTGGGGTTAGGGGATAAGAAGGGAAGAATCTTTTCACTGTTATCAGTGCCACTATTATACTAAATTTTATTCTGATTAATATAGTTCAGGTTAATTCTCTACTAAAGTCAATATTTTTAAAATTGAACAAATAAGAGTAATACTGAAAGTGTTATAAGCATTTTAACCTAAATTAAGGAACAGAATTTGTAAATGTATGTGTTTTCATTTATATGGAATCATGATAAAATAATGCTAATATAAAAAATTAGCCCTGGCTGGTGTGGCTCAGTGGGCTGAGTTCCAGCCTGCAAACCAAAGGGTCTCAGGTTTAATTCCCAGTCTAGGGCACATACCTGGGTTGCAGGCCAGGTCCCCAGTAGGAGGCGCACGAGAAGCAACCACACATTGATGTTTCTCAACTTCTCTCCCTCCCTTCCCCTCTCTAAAAATAAATAGTTCCAGCCAAGATGGAGGCATAGGTAGACACACTGTGCCTCCTCTCACAACCAAGACTAAGGACAACAAAAATATAGAACCCCCCCCAAAAAAACAACAAAGGCAGATAGAAAATTGAATTGTATGGAAGCCTGACAAAGATTCACCCAGACCGGTAGGTAAGAGGGGCGGAGTCTGTGGCCGGCAGAGTCAGAGGCTGGTGGAGAGGGTCGCAAGCAGGAGAAGACAGTGGCTGGTGGTCCCAGGCACACAGTCACCCCGAGCACACAGTCACCCCAGGCGCACAGGTGGCGGTTGCCAGACATGAGGAGGCCAAGCAGGGCACACAAGGTGGTGGACCGAGGACACACATTCACATGCAAATACCAGGTGAAAATGGGCAGCAAGACAGACTGCATGATGCAGGGCCCCAGCGCTGGGAAGTGAAGCCTGGAGGCACTGATTGAAAACACTTGTAGGGGCTGAGGTGCTGGGAGGGAGTCCCAGCCTCACAGGAGAGTTCCCTGGGGAGATCCATAGGGTCCTGGAGCGTGCACAGGCCCACCCACATGGATGTCAGCACCAGAAGGGCCCAATTTGCTTGGGGAAAGCCACTGAAGGGACTGGAATCCGAGAGAGCGAGGAGCAAGTGCCATTGTTCCCTCTCAGACCCCACCCCCACATACAGCGTCACAACCCAGCAACTGGGTTGCCCAGCTCTGGTGAATGCCTAAGGCTCCACCCCTCACTATGTAACAGCTGACACCAGACAAAAACAAAACAAAACAAAACAAAACAAAACAAAACAAAACAAAACAAAAAACCAAGGATGGCTCAAATGGGAGAACAGATCAAAGCCCCAGAGCTAATACATCTAAGCGACTCAGAGGTAGCCAACCTATCAGATGCAGAGCTCAAAGCACTGGTAGCTAATCTATCAGAAGCACAGTTCAAAGCACTGGTGATTAGGAAGCTCACAGAATTGGTTGATTTTGGTTGCAAATTAGATGAACAAATGAAGGCTACAATAAGTGAAATGAACAAAAACACACAGGGAACCAATAGTGATGGGAGGAAAACTGGGACTTAAATCAATGGAGTGGACCAGAAGGAAGAAAGAAACAACCAAACAGAAAACAAGGAAGAAACAAGAATTCAAAAAAAAAAAAAAAATGATGAGAGGCTTAGGAACCTCCAGGATATCTTTAAACATCCCAACATCTGAATTATAGGGGTACCAGAAGGGGAAGAGTGGAAAGAAGGCAACAAGTGGAAAACTTATTTGAACAAATAATAAAGGAGAACTTCCCCAATATGGCAAAGGAAATAGACTTCCAGGAAGTCCAGGAAGCTCAGAGAGTCCCCAAAAGGGTGGACCCAAGGAGGAACACACCAAGGCACATCATAATTACATTAGCCAAGATTAAAATGAAGGGGAGAATTCTAGAAGCATCAAGGGATAAAGGCACAGTCACCTACAAAGGAGTTCCCATCAGACTGTCAGCTGATTTCTCAAAAGAGACCTTACAGGCAAGAAGGGGCTGGAAAGAAGTATTCCAAATCATGAAAGTCAAGGACCAAATCCAAGATTGCTCTATCCAGCAAAGCTGTCATCTAGAATGGAAGGGAAGATAAAGTGCTTCTCAGATAAGGTCAAGTTCAAGGAGTTCCTCATCTCCAAGCCCTTATTATATGAAATGTTAAAGGGACTTATCGAAGAAAAAGAAGATAAAAAAATAGGACAGTAAAAGGACAGCAAACTCACAGATATTAACAACCACACCTAAAACAAAAACAAACTAAGCAAACAGCTAGACCAGGAGCAGGAACACAGAAATGGAGATCACATGGAGGGTTAGCAACAGGGACATGGGAGGAGGAGAGAGGGGGAAAGGTACAGAGAATAAGTAGCATAGACGGTGGGTAGAAAATAGACAGGGAGAGGGCAAGAATAGTGTGGGAAACGTAGAAGCTAAAGAACTTATGACACACGGACATGAACTAAAGGGGGAAATGTGGGTGGGAGAGGGTGTGCAGGGCAGAGGAGAATGAAGGGGGGGAATGTGACAACTGTAATAGCATAATCAATAAAATATAATTAAAAAAAAAGAAAATAAATAAAAATAAATAAATAAAATCTTTTAAAAATTAAATAATCTTTTAAAACATCCAGGAGTTCTGGATCCTGTTTATACACTAACAAAACTGATCAAACTCTAAAAACCTCCCATCTGATCTGACACAGCTTTTTGCCTTTGTAGGAGGTTGTTTTTATTCCCCTCATAATATCATTATTAGGAACAATGCTTGTTTCATCTCCAGAGCCAATGGCTTTTGTTAGATTAAGTGACAGTGTTAAATTATTTTCCGATGACCTATTTTTATAGTAACTTCTTTATAACATTACATACAAACACATACCTGTAGTTTGCCTAACAGGACACTGTAAAGATGAATTGTTGGTGAGAATGGTTGAAGAAAGTAAAAGAAGTTTATGCAGAAGAGCCAGTCAAGTGCTGTAAATTGTTGAATCTCAATCCCACAGCCATCTGTCACTGCCACTGTCTTCAAATAACACACGGATGGTCTTGTCTTTAGTGAACTTGTGATATTGTGGTTGGTGATATGAAAGAACATTAATCATGTTAACTTCAATAAAGAAATGCATACACATTTTGACATAAAGAAACATAAGGAATATGGCATATGGTTATTATATAACATGGCAATTGATGGTTTGACTGGATATTATATGCTAGGTTGTATTATATATACTTTATGTGTTTGGTTGAGTCCTATTCCTATGACTACAACAATTTTGTTTTAGAGTTTTCTTCAGAAAGTTTCTATTTAGCCATCAATCATTATATAAATATTGTTTCTTCCATCTATTTCAAGGTGTCATTACAGATGGTAATTATTTTCTATATGTCAAAATGTTTATAATACTGTCAATTTTGAGGCATGTGCACTTAAATGCCTTTTTACATTACAGTTTATGGGGACAACCATAAAGGACACATGGACAAAAACAAGAGGGGGTGGAAACATGGGAGGTGGGTATGGCTAGGGTTGTGGGGAGGGGTGGGGCAAAAAGGCAGAAAACTGTACTTGAACAACAATAAAATTCAAAAGTATTTAATAAAAAATGAATCTGAATGTGCTGGAAAGTATTACTTATTAGATTTTGCCATGTATAATGTGCACTTTTGCCCAAAATTTTGAGAGGAAAATAAGGATGCACATTATACATGGGTAGTGCCTGAAAAACCTTGTATCTGTTCTTGTCTTTTCTCATTATTTGTTACATAAAATTTCTTGTACCATAATATGTTCAAAAATAAATGCTAAAATTTATTTACAATACAAAAAAAAGAAGCTAGTACAAATTGAATAAGTAAATGCTATGTCTGACTTTTTGTTTTCCAGTATAATTAAACACAATATATGAGCAATAAAGATGCAATTTCTTGGAATGTCTAAAGAAAGGTAACCCCCTTGCATAGTTTGGATATATATTTCCACTTTGGTAGAGATATACAGACTTTGAAACTACTTCTTAGGAGCTTCCTTTCAACTAATTTTGATGACTTTATGCCAGGTTAGCCTCACTACCATCATTTACTAGAAAAAACACATTGTATTGTATATAACAATGCAACAATTAGTTTAAATCATGCACTTTCTCTTTCTTACTCTTATTTCCATTTAAATCAGTATGTCACATCTGTTAGTAGGTGGTAGACAAGACTCCAAAAGTATTGCTGGAGTCCACCATGTCAATGTTGAATTTTGGATTATTCTCTTGGAAGCATAGCATAAATGCGTGTACTATTTCCTTTCATTTTATATTCTGACATTTGATGTATTTTCCTCCTTTTATTTCCTTCCAGGCATATAGATGACCTTTGACAATTGCTAAAATGAGGTCATCTCTCTTGTAGTAATAATAAGTCTTAGATATCCAATTAGTGAAAGACATTTGAAGTCTTGGCCATATTGTGGTTAATATATTCTTTTCTTAGGAAAAATAGCTGCAGATATGTTATAAATTAATGAACTACTTGTTTAATCTATCTATCTCTTTTTAGAAACATAGTTGTATCTTTGTCTGAGACAATTTTTTTATCCATCTCTTGTTTAAATAACATCAGCTAAATTGAGGACCAATTGATTGAAACATGTTAAATTCAACCCAGGCTTGTCTTCTTACATTGTCAGTCAAGATGCTGATCAAGACCATAGAGAAGATAGAGGTTATTTATAACAATAAGGTGTATGACAAAAGTTGAATGTTACTTGTAGATCTATTCCAAGGATTTAAGGATTTGAATCAATACAGAACAATCTCACTCTTCAGCCTCTGTTATTAAGTTCACTTGCATTCTGAAGGGTCACAGTTTCCATACAATCCTTGTCTTGGCATAGAATCATGGAAACATAGAACCTTAGAACTGGAAGGGAAATTAAGGCTTTAAAATTGCAGATTTAAAATAATTTTGTATATATAAAGTAGGACTTCTACATACAGTTTCAAAGATTTGAGCTATAGTGGTTTTACTACCTCAGAAGGTGTGTTCCAATAAGATCAAAGAGGGAGAGTATGGATAAACTTATTCCTGGGCACCTCTAGGGGGTTCCCTGAAGACTGTTAGTTCTCAGTCTAGATATCTGACAAGATCTGAGGTGTCACATGGGCAGATGTGGGCATAAGTAAGCAGATTTGTCAATCTGATTGGATTCTTACTCACAGGTTGGTGAAGACACAAGACACCTAGTCTTCAGCACAGCTACCCACCTGGTGCTCAACCTCCTTTCCTGCAGGTCACCCCATGCCATCTTCTACCATTTGTCTTCCAACTTTGTACTTTCAGTGCCAGTGTGCTCCCACTAGAGACCCACACTCATTGTTTATAACAGTAAAACATATCTAAGATCAAGCTATAATTCTAACACAAGTTCAGTGTATCCTGGATATTTTAATCAATTGATATTACAAAGCATTAAAAATTAAGAAAAAACTCAATAGACACAGACTCTAAACTGTATGCGAATTTCCCTGAAACAGTAAGCAATCCTCCTCCACAAGTCAGAGTCATAGTCTTTAGCAGTTCCAGGGTGTCCAAGATAAATGTGTACTTTCCTTCTCTCCTTCCCATTATCTGAGCAGGCACCACAAAGGCACAATAAAGATATCTCTTACACTGGTCCTATCTTCTCCATCCCAATTGTTTTGTGTTGAAAAATATCTTTGCCAACTTAAGTCTCTTGTCATTGTTTAAAAATGTGCCATAGTGGGAGACAGTATAGTGTAGTTGTTAAATATACAAATTCTGGACTCAGAGAAGTGGTCAGAGAAGAGCAGGGTCAGAGAGGACAGAGTTGTAGAACTGGGTCAAGAAGATAGTTGCAGTTGTTAGAAACGTCATTTTTCTGCATCTTGTTAGTGTGTGTAGAATGCATCAGCTTAAAAAATTATATTTATTACTCTTTCTTTGCTCATTCTAAGTGAAGGTTTGTATCTAAACAAAGGAAAAAAAACAATTGATTGGATGGTCTGACACATAGTTCAAAAACAAAGAATATATTCACACTGAAATGCAGAGAGACAGAAGAGGAAAATAAAGAAAAGAAAGTAAGCAATATAGGAATAAGGTGAAAATATATAACACATGCTAGATTCCCCAAAGGAGAGGAGAAAGAAGATGGGACAGACTCAATGTTGAAAATATGGTAACCGAGAACTTTCCAAAAGTGGTGACTAACAGCCACAGATCCAGGAAGTCCTAAAAATTCCAAGTTTTAAAAAGAAAAGAGAAATGTATTTCAAATCATATTATATTAATACCTCTGAAAAGCAAAGAACTAAAGTGGAATATCTCACAGGCAACCACAGACTCAAAGAACAATTGCCTTCACAGGGGAAACAATAATACTGAGAGTTATCAAGCAATTCAGTAGAGACTGGAAGATAATGAAATGACATCTCTAAAGTGATGAAGCAAAATAACTGTTAAATTAGAATCCTGTGTCCAGTACAAATATTCATTAAGTATAAAAGTGAAATAAATACATTTTCAGACACACAAAACTGAAAAAAATACATCTCTAGAAAATCTGTAGTAAAGGAAAATCTAAAGGGAATTCTACATGAATAAGAAAAAATGAATACAAATAGCATCTTACAAGAGGAGATAAAGAGCAAGGAAAGGGAAAATACAATATTATCTAGAAGCATTTATATGTGTTAACAAGCATAACTATAGCATATAAATAAGACAATAAATAGGAATCAAATGTCCTTGAAAGAAAGCAAGGGTCCAATTACCATTAAACTTTGATGTCAAGATTCACATGATAATCTGTAGGCTAAATATACAAAATGTTTTTTTAAAAAAGTAGACAATGAGTGAATGGTGGGAATTACAACAAAGATGAAAAATGTAAAAACCTCAGTAAAATAAATTTAAGTTCAATTATATTGGTAATTACATTATAGAACAATGGATAAAACTCTTATTAAAAACAAACTCTACTATACTTGTTTTAAAAGATCACAGTTCTTGGCTGGCCTAGATGGAGGCATAGGCACATATACTTTGTCTCCTCACACAACCAAAATATGGACAACAACAAATTTAAAAATAAAAAACAATCAGAACTGCCAGAAAAATCAAACTGTATAGAAGTCTAATAACCAAAGAGTTAAAGAAGAAACATTCATCCAGACTGGTAGGAGGGGTGCAGACAGGCAGCTGGGGCAGAGAGGATACATGGCAAGGTGGTGGCTGGGGGACCAGGGGTTCTCACATTTGCATGCAGATAAACTGGGAGGAACAACTGGGGAGTGAGATTGACTGCACAACCCAAGGTTCCAGTACAGGGAAATAAAGCCTCAAAACCTCCAACTGAAAAAATCTGTGAGGGTTGTGGTGGCAAGAGAAAGGTCCCCAGCCTCATAGGAGAGCTCATCAGAGAGACCCACAGAGTCCTAGAATGTACACAAACCCACCCACCTGGGAATCAGCACCAGAAGGGCCCAATTTGCTTATGGGTAGCAGAGGAAGCGACTAGAAGCTGGCAGAGAGCGCATCAAGTGGCACTGTCCCCTCTTGGACCCCTCTCCAACATACAGTGTCACAACACAGCTGGTTGCCCCACCTGGCGAATACCTAAGGCCCCGCCCCTTATAATATAACAGTTGTGCAGAGACAAAAAAATGGCCCAAATGAAAGAACAGATCAAAGCTCCAAAAATTGAACTAAGTGATGAAGAGATATCCAACTGTTTTGCAGCCATTTAAGGCCAAGCAGGTCCACTCTAGCTTCAGGGAGATGGAAAGAAATGAGTAGAGTGATGGGGACATACATTTATTCACGAGTAGGCAAGCCATACACACTGCAAGCTGCGTGGCTGCCTACTGAGAAGCCCCTACTTGTTAAATACTAGAGGCGAACAAAGCTGGCTAGATGCCAGAAAATTGTATAACATAATTCCACACATGTAACCCCACTTCATGTTATGAAAACAGTTTGTCAGACCCAATCTCAAGGCTATGAGAACATCAGCCTCCTCCAAGTTTATGGAAACACTGCTTCCCTTGGTTACCCAGACACCTGTGTGAGGAAGCCAGACTGCCTTCACTT
Source organism: Anoura caudifer (assembly GCA_004027475.1). Taxonomy (NCBI): domain Eukaryota; kingdom Metazoa; phylum Chordata; class Mammalia; order Chiroptera; family Phyllostomidae; genus Anoura; species Anoura caudifer. The sequence goes on along the minus strand of PVKU01004304.1, from coordinate 99,153 downwards.
AGCCTACACCAATCTATCAGATGCAGAGTTCAAAACACTGAAAATCAGGAGAGTGACAGAAACGGCTGAGTATGGTAGCAAAATAGAGAAAAAAGTGAAGGGTATGCAAAGTGAAGTGAAAAGAAATGTAAACAGCAAAGGGAAGGAAACTGGAACTCAAATCAATGATTAGGAGCAGAAGGAAGAAATAAACATTCAACCAGAACAGAATGAAGAAACTAGAATTCAAAAAAAATGAGGAGAGGCTAAAAAAACTCCAGGACAACTTTAAATGTTCCAACATCTAAATCATGGGGGTGCCAGAAGAAGAGGAAGAGCAAGAAATTGAAAACTTATTTGAAAAATGATGATGAACTACCGAAATCTGGCAAAGGAAATAGACTTCCAGGAATTCTAGGAAGCTCAGGGAGTCCCAAAGAAGCTGGACTCATGGAAGCACACACCAAGGCACATCATAATTACATTACCCAAGATGAAGGATAAGGACAAGATCTTAAAAGCAGCAAGAGAAAAGGAGACAGTTACCTACAAAGGAGTTCCCGTAAGACTAGCAGCTGATTTCTCAAAAGAACCTTGGCAGGAAAGAAAGGGCTGGAAAGAAGTATTCCAAGTCATGAAAGGCAAGGACCTACATCCAAGATTGCTCTATCCAACAAAGCTCTCATTTAGAATGGAAGGGAAAATAAAGTGCTTCCCAGATAAGGTCAAGTTAAAGGAATTCATCATCACCAAGCCTTTATTATATGAAATGTTAAAAAGACTTATCTAAGAAAAAGAAGATACTCAAAAATATGAATAGTAAAATGACAACTGAAAACTTTCTACAACTAAAACCTAAAACAAAACAAAACAAAACAAACTAAGCAAATAACTGGAACAGGAAGAGAATCACAGAAATGGAGATCACATGGAGGGTTATCAATGGGGAGGGGGAGGAAAGAGAATGGGGGAAGAGGTACAGGGAAAAAGAAGCCTAATTGGTAGGTACAAAATAAACAAGGGGAGGTTAAGAATAGTATAGGAAGTGAAGAAGCCAAAGAACTTATAGGTATGACCCATGGACATGAACTAAAGAAATGGGGGGGCATGTGGTAGGCAGGGGTGAAGGGTGGAGGGGAATAAAGGGTAGAAAAATGGGACAACTGTAATAGTATAATCAGTAAAATATATTTAAAAATAAAAGATCACAGTTCTGATTACTGTTTATAAAATGTTAATAGTACAGAAAAGATAAAAGTAAGGAATGCATGAAGTTATGCCATGTAAAAACAAATTAAAGTGATATGAGTATTGATAGGCGGTATTAAGGCTAAAAGCATTCTTAGAGAAAGAGGGAGCATTTCATAATGATGAAATACCAAATTTGACAGAAATATGTAAGTTACAGTTTTGTTTGCACCATTAAACTCTACCCTTACTGTATGTGAAGCAAAGATTATTGCTTGATAGCAATGTTGAATTTAGTTCAAAATTATTGAACTAAAAATAGACAACTCTGTAATTCCATTAAAGAGTTTTAATAAAATTCTTCTATAATGCTGATATAACAAGAAGCCAAAAAATCATTAACAAATGATTAGAACATGTAAACAACATGTTTAAGAAATGACTTAATGGTGATTTTAAACTGTGTGTTTCTACGAGGTCAGTCCAGAAATTATCCAGCCACGCAATATGAAAAATAGAAACATCTATGGAAGAAGATACAACTTATAAGAAACATTGTACACAGGACAATGACCCTCAGTCCCCTTCAAAGTAGGCACCTTGGGACCTCACACAGTTCCCCCAATCACCATCAGCTGTTCTGTCATATTTTCCTGAATCTCATTCATGGTCTGAAATCTTTTCCCTTTCAAAGGCAATCTTCATTTTGGGAAAAGCCAGGAGTCACAGGGCATCAAATCTGGGTTGTGGGGGGTGCTGAGCCATATAGGTATGTTTATGTTTTGCCAGAAAACTCTGCACAAGACATGATGCATGAGCACGTGTGTTGTCAGGATGAAAATGTTAATCACCAGTGGCCCATAGCTGTGGCCTTCTGAACCATCTAAATAGTTTCCACAAGGAATGTTCAAGCTTAATGCAAAATTTGATGCATATTTGTTGCTCTACTTGCTCAGTCACTTTGAATGCAATGGCCACAGAGTACACATGCTCACTCAAGGGGTGTCTACTGCCCCTACTGACTAGTACAGTGAAGTCATCATTGTTCATTCATGCACATTCTGGTCCACTCTCCTTGACTGCCAGATTACATTGATGAAATGCAAATCATTCTCTATATTAACAATGGCTGGAATTTTTCCTGACAGACCTAGTATGTGTGCATGAAGGTGTTTGGTGTATGTTTACTGTTATATGTCACGGCACACAAGAACTGAAGAATATTTTTTGTTTACAACCACATAAGAAATTTCAAAATTGAATTAATAGATAGTGTTCACTACTACAATCCAATTGAGCTGAAACAATACTAGAGTGTTAAATGTTTAAAGATAAGATACACACATCTATTGATAGATAAGGAAAATGTGATACATACCACAAAAGTGTGATATAAATAATATATATAATGATGTATACATCAGCCATCAAAAATAAGGAAATCCTGACACTTGTGACAACATGGATAAAATTGGATGATATTATGCTAAGAAAATAACCAGACTACAAGAAATCCCTAATTTAACAATGCCCTACCTTGAATGTCTAAACTGTCCTCTATTTCATACACAAGCCTGCACCATCCAGTCTTCATCATCTCAGTTTTTGCAAGTCTACACTGCCAGTTGCTCAAATAAAAATCTTTGAGATATTTTCAGTCTTTCTTTCTTTTTCCTTTTTTTATTGTTGTGCACAGTTGTCTCCATTTACCCCCCACCAGTCCCTCCCACCCCACTCATCCCCACCTTCACTCTCAATCCTTCCCTCTTTGGCTTTGTCCATGTCTTCTTCATACATGTTCCTTGATGGCCCTTCCCTTTTTCCCTCTCCATTATCCCCTCCTCCCCTCTGGTTGCTGTCAGTTTGTTCTTTATTTCAATGTCTCTGGATATATTTTGTACCCTGCATTCAGTCTGTCAGGGAATACTATTGCTTCTTCTTTAAAATATACCCATAGCATGACCACTTTTCCATGCCCATGGCTACTTTTCTGGTAAAAGCTATTATTGTCTCTCACCTAGATTACATTAGCCCCCTGAAGAGTCTTCCTGGTGTCACTCTTGTCCCTAAAAATGTGTGATCTTAGAGAACACTAAAATAATTCTTTAAAATTATAATTAATATCAAATTATTCCTTCTCAGAAAATCCTGCTACGGTTTCCCATTTAATTCATAGTCAGAAGCAAACTCCCAACAACGGCCTGTATAGTGGACTTAATTTCTCTCTCTCTTCCAACCTTCCACCCTCATTGTTGCTTTCACCGACTCTTGTGTCTTTTCTGTACTCATCTGCTGTTAATCTTCTCCTCTCTTGTTTTATTTCAGCCATACGGGTCTCCTACTTTTTCTCAAAGAGTAGCATGTGTAAACATCGCAGGGCCTTTGCATCAACTGTCTCTTTCTTAGAGGTTTCTTCTGTCAAATATGTGCCCATCTCACGTCGTCACACACTTCAGGTCCCTGTTAAAATTTCACATTTCAGGGAAAAGTACTAGACCACTCTATTTAGAATTATTACTAGGCACTGCAATCCACTTTTCTATACTTTGATCTCCATGCTTTGTTCTATTTTATCTTTATTTTTTTTAATTTAAGTAGAGTTGGTATATAATCTTATATCGGTTATATTAGTTTCAGCTGTACATTATAGTTATTCAACATTTTTATACTTTACAATGGGATCACTCCGTGAATACCAGTACTCCTCTGTTACCCTGGATATTTACCACAATTTACCCTACTATATTCCCTTTCCGCTTTTCACCCATCCTTCCAACCCCCTTCCTACTTGTAGCCATCCCTTTGGTTTCTGTTTCTGAGACCGGTTTTGTTTGTTTGTTTTCTTTTTAGATTCCACATATAAGTGAAACCATATGATATTTGTCTTTCTCTGCTGGACTTTTTTCACTTAGCATGATTTTTCTGTAGCACATATCACAATTTCATGAACTCCCCATTGTTCAGTTTTCTTCTTCAACACAGGTTTTACAACACTTGTAATTTGGCCTAATGCATAGTCTGTGATCAATAATATTTGTTGAATAAATGAAATGTAAAAGTAAAAATAGATTAACATCAGTTTCAGAAAATAAAAATGAATATTTGTCCAACATTAGGGCAATGAGACTTTTCCTTAATATGACTAGATGTATAGAAACCACAAAGGAAAACATAGTTATTACTGACAAATTCAATTCTTGAAATTTTATTTTAAAAAGATATGTAAATAAAGTTAAACTATCTATTCTAGATGCTAAACATGTATAATGCTTGCATCTTGATAAGAAAAACAAACAATTCTAACAGAAAAATGGGAAAGTTACAAACATTTTATACTCAATACATGTTAAAAGGCAATGAAATATTTAAATGTTTTGAACATTTAATTAAAACAATAATGAGATACTTTTCCCCATAACATTGACAAAATATTAAATGATGATTGTTTTCAATAATAGTGAGAATGCAGAATGAGAACATTGCTAGTGGGGTGTGATGGTTTTGGCCCTTTTGAAAAGTAATTTAAAAATACCTACCAAACATTAAAATACAATGATTATTTGATAAAGCAATTTCACATTTAGAAATTTATTATCTAGAAATAAATATATGTGTACATGAAAATACAAATGAAAATAAGAGAGAGCAAAAGGGAGAGAGAGACAGATTGAAGCACCGCTAATAGTTACAATACTAAATATAACATAAGTACCTACGAATAAGAGAATGGACTAAAAATCTGGGATATACATTCTTACCAAAAAATTGTAAAGCTGTTAACAAAGATGAATTACTCTAACAAAGATGAATGGGTCTAAAAAAGATTGGTTGGCCTATGTTTATTGAGCTAGACAGTTTTGCAACACACTTTGTTGTAAGATGAGGAGAGTATGTTGTTCACCAACCTCATTAGCTAAATAAGTGTTAATTCAAAGGGATTATACGAATATAAAAAGGCATGATATCATTGATACATAATGGATACTATTCTTACTACATTAATTCTTAGACTGTACAAAATACTAAAGTGAAAATATTGTAACTAGATAGCATGATAGTAAGAGGAGAACGGGAAGGGTGAAAAGGAGGAAGAATGGTTAAAGAAGAAGGTGAGAAGCAGGAAGAAGCAGAAGAATAAGTTATTGTGAACTCACCATAAACCAGGCCACAGTGCAAAAACTTGCTTCTACCAAACCCTTACGCTAAGTGACTGTACATATGAAGTTTTGAAAACTGCGAGTTATAATTTGCTTCACTATAATACAAAGAAATGTAAGAGTTATTCTGGAAAATCAGTGTCCCTTATATTTCAAAGATTATATATCATCCAAAGTCTAAGATATGAGCAATAATTTTAATTTTTTGGATCCTTTGAAGAAAAATTCTATTCCCAAGAGAAAGCATACTGTTTATTAAATACCTTTTGTCCTCAGTCTAAAGGATGCTCATTGTCAGAATGGCAATAAGTACCACATCCAAACAAAATTCATAAAGTGTTTTAACAAGAGGAATTTTTACTAAATGCATAAATATACAAAAATCACAAAATATGTTACATTGAAATAATTGCTTTTAAAGGAAATTATCAATATGTAGGATTGAAAGAGAAATAACTATTGAAAATAAAATGTTTACTTTTCCAGTTGCAGATAACAGAAATCTTTTTGATAGAAAACAAAATGTTATGAATATATTAATAGTTTGCATTTTTTATTTCCTTCATCCTAATAAAGGTTAAAAGTGTCAAGAGGTGTTTAATATTAACACCTAACAAAAATTTACTGCTATTTATATATTTGTGAGCTTATTTTAATTATATACTCAATTAGAAACTTTGGTAGAACTGGCAGTTATAACTACAAATAAATATTTATTTTTGTAGTTCTATATTTTATAACATAGTAACAAAACAAGAGCTGTGGAAATTGACCCATTACCTTTGTAAGTCAGTTAATGCTGTATTTTTAACAGCATTCATTTCTTGTTTGACAGGTTTAATAAACATGCGTTTCAAGCATTTGGAAAATTCACTACCGCCCTGACAGGGGTGGATCAGTGGGTTGGGCTCGTCCAGCAAACCAAATGATGGCCAGTTGAATTCCTAGTCAGAGCACAGGCCTGGATTGCGGGCCAGGCCCCTGGCTGGGGTGTGTGACAGGCAACAGATCAATGTTTCTCTAGTGCATTGATGTTTCTTTCCAGATCTTTCTCCCTCTCTTTCCCCTCTCTCTAAAATTAAAAAATAAAATCTTTAAAAAAAGAAAAAAGTATTCACTACCAGATATTAAGAACCAGACACTTAAGTTTGTACTGATAAAAGTAATTTTGTAGAATTTTTCATTTACATATGACAATGCAGTCAACTTTATTCCTTTAAAAATAAAATACCCTTATAAAATAAAAATGGTATAAAAATAATTTTCAGAACTACGAATTATTTGAAAGACTATGGAAGATATTCATAGCTAAAAAAACCAAAAAAAAAACACAAAATGAATATTCATTACATAATAAAATTAGATAAATACTAGAAAAAAGGGTACATATGACTAAAGCTTAAAAGTCAATATGATTATGTTTTTTAAATATCCATCATACTTCCTTCATGTAGTATGTGATCTTTTTTTCACATTTCATGTTTCATGTAATTCTTTTATTTTCTCTCATTTCCTTGTGTTTATACCAACTTTTACATTGCATTTTATCTACTGAAGAATTCAACTCTTTATTCAAAAACATTATTCAGGCTATATTCTTATTATTTGCAAAAGCAACAAAAATAAAAGGAAGCTCATACTCAGCTCCTCTAAATTATGCTGCATGTAAATGAGAAATTATTTAGAACATTAAGAATTATGTTTCAAAAACATGTTTGAAGTAGGAAGCTAAGACTTGACCCTTCAGTATTATTTGCCACAGCTTCAGTCTCCTCGTGAAAACTTTGCTCAGCTGGCCTCTGCAACACATGACCCCTTCAATTCATCATTTGCATTACAGTACGCTCCTTCCTCCTCTTCTGTCTTGGATTCTTCCCTCCAAATGCTGAGGAGCATCAGAACTTAGTCTTCCTTCCTCTTCATTTCCTATTAAAACTTATTCTTTAGTGACCTCATGTGCTTCGTAGCTTTAAATATGTCTATTCATGAAAGACCAGCAAATTACATCTCTGGCCTGAACATGGCCCCTGCACTTCCCAAACATATACCCATCTAAAAATGCCATCTTTATTTAGATGTCTATTTGGCAGTTCAAACTTTTTATGCCCAAAGCAAAGACCAATTTATCTCTTCCCTAACATTCTGCATCTCAGAAAATGACTCCAACATTCATCCATTTGCTCAAGTTTCTAATTCTCACTTCCCTTTGTTTTTCTTTTATACCTCACATCCACTGCATTATCAAAACCTCTTGGTTCTGTCTTTAAAATATCTCTCTCTCATTTCTCTCTACTGTTGCTGCCACTGTCATGGGAGGCAGAGCAAGGGTCCCCTGAAGAAAAGGAGAAAACCCTCACAGCCTTCGTTTGGGGGAAGTGGATGATAAAGCATTAAGACACTTTTTGCAACAATGGCAAGTTAAGAGCCTTGCTTGTCTTGAAGGAAAATGTCTGCCGCATGGGGTGAAAGGTGTACATGCCTCTGGGGGCATTTTGACATAGCAGGGGAGCTTATACAGTGCCTACACGAGTGAGAGGCAGGGGGCAGATGCCCACTCTGGAAGTCACTGGGAACTCTTGCCCTGTCTAAAGATGGCAGCCAAAAGAAAATAAAAGGTATGAAGGAACTGGCAAAAATGGCACATAATAGGAAGGGCTGAAAATTAGGTCATGTAGAAAGCTCCAGGCTGAGCATTTAAAGGGCAGGCTGAGAAAGAAAGAAGAAGGCACATAGTCTGAAAGGGTATGAACCAGAGTTGACTATGAGATCTGGTATGTAAAGGTGAAGCCACGCAACTTGGAATAAGAGCATGCCATGAGGTCTGGCGTAAGATGGAGCAGCTAGTGGCAGAGCTGATGGAGCTATGCAGGGATCTGCCTAACCAAGCACAGATTTGTGGGAGATGCTTGGAGCTGAACTGTGACTGGGAATGCAGATTTCTGCTTCTCTGAGGGACGTACAGAGAAGCCACTCTCTTGGGACGTGTACCTCCTTGGACTCCACCATGATCCAGTGTAACAGGGCACATATTTTCGTGAACCACTACATGGAGGCTGAGAGCAATGTACCCCAGATCGTGAAGGAAAGAGCTACAGAGAGAGGATGGCAACTCTGAAACCTGCAGGCGCACATTCCAGGGAGGATAGAGACCTGTTTGCACAACTGGCTTAAGGACAGGTATGGATATGGGGAGCTCCTGGGCATGGTTTTGGCTTATAGCCTTTCAGTAAGCAAGGGAAGTGCTGGGTGTTATGGAAGAGGAGGGCTCTGAGCTGGAGCGTTCCCAGCGCCCCCTCTCCCAAGGTTGGAACCCTGTTAATAAAAACTCATTTCCTTCAACACAAATTGTTGGGTCATGGATCAAGGCACCATGTGGCCGAGCCCTGGTGTGCTTGGATAACTACCACCTAGTTCAAACTATATATTATCTCTCCTGTATCCTTAATAGCCTCCTTATTGATCTCCTTGCTTCTCCTCTTTACCCGGACATTCTACTCTGCACACAGCAGCCAGAGTGCATTTACTTACGTCACTGCCCTGACCTAATGTGCTCTTAGGAGAGGAATCCAGAGGTGTTAACAGACCCTTCTTCATAGATTATATTAAATTTGCACTTAATATTTATTTCTAGAGTTGTACATTTTTAAAAATTTTCTATCATAATCATATGATCATTTATTGCCTCTAAAAAAGAAAGACTACCTATAAAGTGGTTTAGTAAGAACAGTTAACAGTTATAAAAAGGTAAGAACATTTAGAGGAGATAAAAGAAATGACAGTTTGTTCTACTATAAAACATGAGTATTTTATTTTACTTTATATCCTGAAGAGTGTGATTAGATTGTGCAGAAATAAAGTGTCAGGTGAACATTTATTATCTCTTATGGTATATGAATATAATTGGTTTATTTTATAATATCCATAAGCATATTAACTTGTTTGTGTCTGTATTCCTAACATTCTGGGAATATCACTATTGGGATCTTCCATATTGAAAACCTACATTAAAAATAAAAGCTAAATATCTATATCATTAAACTTATCAGGTATAGGTTAAAATTAATTCAGATAATTAATATTTTTCCTTTTCCAGTAATTTTAAGTAAATAAAAATTATGGATAACATTTTGAGAAGATATGGGTTGCATGAACTCAAATTTACCATAGAATCATAGAATATTAAAGATTTAAAGAAATTTGCTTTCTTAACCCATGGACACAGGTTAAGAAGACTCTAAACATTCAGGAGTGGAGTTGATGGTCTCAGTTTGAGTCCCCAGAAACTTAAGCAGAAAAGATAAAAGGGCACCACCAAAGGGAGACAACTTACAAAAAGAAAATGAAGTGGTGATAGCAAGCTTACTTTTCCAGTGTAGCATGAAATAAAGGATAATAGTGATAGAGGAAAATATTTTTCTGTTTTACTTAATGAATAGATGATTTAACAAGTTCCTTTCTCAGTTGTGCTAGAGATATCCCAGTGTTTTGTTATAATTGAGCAGGCTATCATAAGTTTGATAAAAACATGAGTTTGCCTAGCATACTAGACTTTCTCTTCTTTAAGTCACAAAAGTTACTGACGGAATAAGAGGCTTCTTCAATGCCATTGAAAATTTATAAACTAATGAACTGAGCTAAGGCATTAAGCTGCCTTCCAAATGACTTTTAATCCTGTTCACCTGAATGGTAATGCTTTTTATACTGATATGTTAGTGTATATTTATAGAGTAAATAAATTTCTTGCCTTTCTAAGAGAGAGAGAGAAACAAGGAGAGAGAGAGACAAAAATAGAAATGTCGAGTCCATCTCGGACAACTCCTACCACCATATTAAGAAAACTCAGACTGAGAGAACAGAAGCCACTTTTCTAAAGTTGCACGTTCAGGAATTAATAAAACAAATTGATGTTAGTATCCAAAACCTAATGTAATATTTAAACCTGAGTAATCTATGATGGTAAATTTCCTTAAATAGTCATTATCACCCACACTTTGACTAACTTTTTCTTACATAAGGAGGAATTCTGAGCTAACATCTAATTCGCAGAATCCACAAACTGTTAACCCAAAATGAACAAGAGCCATCCATGCAGGAGTGAAGAGACGTCACTGAATATCCTTCTGCCCTCTGTGCTTTCTCCCCATTTCACTGGCAGCCCTGTAGTTGCTGGAAGCAGTACATGGTCTCAACTGTGTCAGTATTGTTAGAAGTTATCAAAGGAATGGAAAAGAAACAGGAAATGAATGTGAGAACAGGGCAGGCCACCCAGTCGCAGCTGCCATCTTCTGTAGTCTCAAAGTAGCAGTGATCTTAAAGACCATTCAACACAGTCCCACTGAGTGCCTGCGATCTCTCCAACATGCCTGTCAAGTGGTTTCCCGGTTGTGACTGAACACTTTTTGTGAAACTTCATTATATCTTTATATAATCCCAATATAAAATTTAAATTTTTAAATAATTTCAAACATATCTTCCAACGAATTTCTCCCAATGACCCTAATTTATTAAATTTGTTTATTCTCTCAATATGCACAGATATATAAAAGTGTGTTTGTGGATAGGTTTAACTTCTGGCCAAGAAAGAGGCATAAGGAGACATACTGTGCCTCCTTGCACAACCAAAATTAAGGACAACAAAAATTTAGAAACAAAAAAAGAATCAGAACTGACAGAAAATTGAACTGTACAGAAGTCCAACAACCATTCATCCAGACTGGTAAGAGGGGTGGAATTGGTGGCTGGTGGAGAGGAGTTGCGGTGGAATTGGTGATTGGCGGACCTGGGTGCACAGGCTGAGGCTGGCAGACCCCCTGCATGGGGTGGCAATGAATGGGCAGACCCAGTGAGGTGCTCAAGGCGGCTGGCTGACCACGGTCACACATTCACATGCAGATAAACCAGGCGAAAACGGGGAATCAGACAGACCATGCAACCCAGGGCCCCAGTGCTGGGAAATAAAGCCTAAAAGCACCAATTGAAAACACTTGTGGGGGTTGAGGTGCTGGGAGAGACTCCCAGCCTCACAGGAAAGTTTGTTGGAGAGACCCACAGGGTCCTAGAATGTACACAAGAGCACCCACCTGGGAACCAGCACCCGAAGGGCCCAATTTGCATGTGGGAAGCAGTGGAAGGAACTGAAACCTGAGAGAGAGAGCAGAGCAAGCACCATTGTTCCTTCTCTGACCATGCCCCCACATACAGCATCAAAACCCAGCTACTGGGTTGACCCACCCTGGAAAACACCTAAGGCTTTGCCCCTCACTACATAACAGCTACAACCAGACCAAAAAAAAAGAGTGGCCCAAGTGGAAGAACAGATCAAAGTCCCAGAGCAAATACATCTAAGCGACCAAGAGATAGCCAACCTATCAGATGCACAGTTCAAAGCACTGGTGATCAGGATGCTCACAGAATTGGTTGATTTTGCTCACAAATTAGATGAGCAAATGAAGGCTACTATAAGTGAAATGAAGGAAAACACACAGGGAACCAATAGAGATGGGAGGAAAACTGGGACTAAAATCAATGGAATGGACCAGAAGAAAGAAAGAAACAACCAAACAGAAAAGAATGAAGAAACAAGAATTCAAAAGAATGAGGAGAGGCTTAGGAACCTCCAGGACATCTTTAAACGTCCCAATATCCGAATTATAGGGGTACCAGAAGGGGAAGAGGAAGAGCAACAAGTGGAAAACTTATTTGAACAAATAATAAAGGAGAACTTCCCCAATCTGGCAAAGGAAGTAGACTTCCAGGAAGTCCAGGAAGCTCAGAGAGTCTCAAAGAAGGTGGACCCAAGGAGGACCACACCAAGGCACATCATAATTACATTACCCAAGATTAAAATGAAGGAGAGAATTCTAGAAGCAACAAGGGATAAGGGCACAACCACTTACAAAGGAGTTCCCATCAGACTGTCAGCTGATTTCTCAAAAGAGACCTTACAGGCAAGAAGGGGCTGGAAAGAAGTATTTCAAGTCATGAAAGATTAAGGACTTTCCTATATCCAAGATTACTCTATCCAGCAAAGCTTTCATTTAGAATGGAAGGGAAGATAAAGTGCTTCTCAGATAAGGTCAAGTTAAAGGAGTTCATTATTATATGAAATGTTAAAGGGACTTATATAAGAAAATAAAGATCAAAATATGACCAGTAAAATGACAGGAAACTCACAGTTATTAACAACCACACCTAAAATAAAAACAAACTAAGCAAACAACTAGAACAGAACCACAGAAATAGAGATCACATGGAGGGTTAGCAATAGGGGAGTGGGAGGAGGAGAGAGGGAGAAAAGGTACAGAGAATAAGTAGCACAGACGGTGGGTAGAAAATAGACAGGGGGAGGGCAAGAATAGTATGGAAAATGTAGAAGCTAAAGAACTTATGACACATGGACATGAACTAAAGGGAGGCAATGTGGGTGGGAGGGGGTGTGCAGGGTAGAGGGGAATGAAAGGGAGAAAATGGGACAACTGTAATAGCATAATCAATACAATATATTTTTAAAAAGTGTTTGTGTATGTATGTTTGTGTTAGAGTTAGATAACCCCTCCAGTTGAAATCTAAATAGAACAGAGTTCTAAATGATATCACCTTAATAACAATAATAATTTTATTATATCTAAGAGTTAAGACAATTTACTTTGTTCCAGACTTTACAGAAGACATTTTACACACATTATTTCAATGGACTGTACCACAAATTTATGAGGTAATATTATTAATCTCAGTTTCTAAGTTTTAGATAGGATAAATAACTTGTCCAAAGACACACAGCTTGTAACAGCAGTCTGATTTGAATTGAGTCTTTGTACTCTAACACTTCCCAATGTGAATACAATATCCTATTACCACAGAGACTAAATTTGACTTTTTGTTAACACCTCACAACTACATACTTATATTGAACTTACTATTGCTTATAAATAGAGAGAAAATGAAAATATCTAAAGCCTGTAACACAGAGCATTCTCACAAATATGAATTATCCTCCACCTCTAAACTTTTGAATATTTCTGCTTTAAAAACAACATAGGCTAACTTGAGATCCGTATACTTCTCTATTACTGAACTTTCTGTGTTTGTTGTTACAGTTGTTACAGAGATAGTCTCACAAATTAAGACTGTCATATAAGGACTCAAAAGAAAAAAAAAAAAACCTGGCAAAATGACTTGAGCTAATATGTGTTCTTGGCTAAAACATTAAAATATTTCTTCATGCAAGGCATATGATTTGAGTCTTCCTTTTGTAAAGAAAAAAAAAAAAGATTGATTGAGCCGTCCCAAAATTGCATGGTTCCTTGATCTTCAGCCATTACCTCATTTTTTTTTCTCTTGAAATCACAGCAAAATGCCAACTACAAAAATTCACAGTCTACCTAGTTGCCAGTTTTGAATTCAATACCATGTAATTAGTTTCTTGTATAAGTTTTGTGGTCTTGTTAAACAATTTATTTAGTATTTTGGCAATTTAAAGTTTTTAGATTTCAGAACATGTGCATTTTCTTTGGAAATAGCAATTATTCCCAAATGAGTTTGTTGTTTTTTAAAAATAAGAGAAATCTCACTCTAAATAGTCTTAATGTGTGTAATATTTGAAAGTTAAGAGATCTATTTTTAATTGCATGCTATCTTTGTAATCCCAACAGATATGCAAAGCAATATGCACTTTTGATTATTTTTATGGGTTCAAGTAAAGGACACAATAGAAGAAAGATATGATTTCTCATATAAATGTTCAATAATATAAAATTTGGGCTACTTTGTATGAGTTTTATTTAGCCCAGTTCTTTTCTTAACAAAGATAATGTGATGCATTTTCTAACACTGAAGTTAGAAAAAAATTTGTTATTTATGTTTTATGCAGATGTCTCAGGGTGTTTGCCTTTCCAGTCGAATGTTCTAGTCTAACACATCCTTGTAACAAAATTTAACTCTTCATTAAGAATTATTCATTGTCCATGTTTCCATTCTAGAAAAAGTGGAATTTCCACACAAATTTTTGAATTGTCATAAAGTGCTTTTATCCACTCACCTATGCTGGAACTTTACTCCAATTGAAAACATATATAATGCTACCATATAACATAATCCTTACAGCTGCTTGAATTCTCTCGTATCAATAACAATGCAAAGAATAAGGAATACAGGGATAAGATTTTAAACATTTCTAGTTACTTGAAAATTTTAATTATATTTATTGTACTCTACGGTTATACCTAAATATCTCCAGACATAAAATGCAAAGAAAGATAAATCATTTTAATTTCTTCCATATGCAAAACTATGTAATTTTTTCCTATAATTTAAAAAATACTCTAGTACAGTTGATCCTTGAGCAACGCAGGATACTATCCTCCCAGTTGAAAACCCATGTATAACTTTTGGCTTCCCCAAAATTTAAGTTGTCCTTCAATATCCACAGGGAATTGGTTCCAGAACTTCCCCCAAATACCCAAATTTGCAAATGCTCAAGTCTTGCATATAAAATAACCTAGAACAATGTATACAGCCTGCTCTTCAAGTTCACAGTCTCCCAACTGTAGATCAAAACCTGTATGGAAATTTCTTTTTAATATGTGTGTATAAGTGGACCTACAAAGTTCAAACCCATGCTGTTCAAGGGTCGACTGTACCTGAAACATCTTTATTTTAGTATCCAATATCTCTGTCTATATTTTGAACTCTGTGTTATCAAAATCTGTGTTTCTCGGTACCATGCAATCTGAAGTGCCATTAAGAGTGTTGATGAGGGACATTTCTTAAAGGAATCCTATGCTATTGTCTATAGGATTTTCTTTTAAGCTGCTGACTCCCATTGTGCAACTTTTATTGTCACTGTTTTCTCAATCTTACCATGTCGTCAGACAATAAAATTTATATTAAATAATCTTTTTTAAAGGTTTTGTTTATTTGTTTTTAGAGAGAGAGGAAGGGAGGGAGAAAGAGAGGGAGAGAAATATCAATTTGTGGTTGCCTCCCACGTGGCCCCCACTGGGGACCTGACCCGCAACCCAGGTAATGCCCTGACTGGGAATTGAGCTGGTGACCCCTTGGCTCACAGCCTGCATTCAATCCACTGAGCTACATCAGCTGGGGCTATATTAAATAATGTTATTTCCTGGTCAACAGCAATTATAAGATACATCCTCATTCAGACATTTAAATAGTTTAAAAATGCATCTTAAAATAAATGAAATAGAGTATATATGACTATGTTTATCTGCCAGTTCCTATCATCCTTGCTGGACTGCAAAAAAAAAGACTTTGCCCTATGCACCACTGTTACACCCCAGCCTACCACAGTGTCTGATACATAGTAGGCACTGCCTGTATGCTTGTCAAATCACTGAATGAATACATACATGCATACACAAAATTAGTGAATAATACATACTCGGTATGAACATTTTCTGATTTGTTATCTATGTAAATTTTAAAATTTACCTAATTAATATAGCAAATTTAATTTTCAAGTTGAAGACGTTTATGACTAAACGTCATCAACATTACTGTAAGGTCACCTAAGATAATTATTTTATTTGATACCTTACTTACTATTTAACACTCCTATTACTATCACTTTTCTGGGAAACAGATGCTCAGGAAAACGTCAATAGAAGTTCTTTTCAAGTAATCTACTTATCTTAATTTCTAGTTTGGGCATATCCATCAATTTCCATAAACTTAGTGCTTACACAGGACATTATCTCCTTTAAATATTTTCAGGTCTGAGCTGTAGTATGTTGAGAGAACTTCTACTTCACAGTATATTCCACTTTATTTTCATACAGTGCCAACTCATTCAGTATTTCCACCTTTGTATAAGCCAGATATTTTCCATGCTTATAGTCTGAACACTTTATCAAAAACTAAGAACTTTCTCTTGTGGCACATACTTTCCAGGAACTGTGCCCATTTTGCAGAGAAATGGTATTTTCATCATCACAAGGATGACTGAATATGTAATCAGAAAACAAAGGCCAGTTCCCAGCAAATGATGCCGACAAAGGACTTTCCTGTGTAGAGTGACCACAATTAGTAACAGTTTCCCAGTCCCATAAAGCTCAAAAGAACAGGCTTCTCTGGAAAAGACAAGTAAAAGGTATATTGCTTGAGTGGAATGTTAATATACTAATGAAATTGATGACATTAGTGATTTATTTCATTGACAGAATTTAGAATGAGATTCATTTATCATCATCCCCTAGTCATCCATCAGTAGTATATTGCCTTAAGCATTTAGCCTCCTGTTAGCAATTTAAGCTGTATTTTTTGTAGTAATTATATTGTAGAAAGAATACTTTATGTTTGTGGTTCTTGATTACAAATAAAATGCAAACAAAATTATTTTTTATAAAAATAATCTTTTATGTTCTTCAAATAATAGTTGTTCTTCTCCTTCATTTTACATATATTATATTGCTCTATCTCCTATCCTCCCAAAATTATCTGCTTTGAAAAGACAATTAATTTTACTCCACAGTAATGTTCTCTTCAAAAGGAAGCATAATAATTAAGCTCCTGGACACGTGGATAAATTTCAGATATTGTCCACTTGATATGTAAGATGTCCAACAATTAATCAGATAACACCAATAAATCACCATCATGCCCACACACTCACTCAGACACACAACCACAGAGATATTAGGCGAGTATAACCATTGATTAGTTTGGAAACTTGCTCTGCTTCTTCAAAGTTATTGCTCCTAAAAGACCCATTTAAGTTTGAAAGGTTTAATGAGACTGTCTCACAACAGAAACAGATTAGACTATAAAAGTCATAATAAAGCAGCTTATGGACAACTGGCCATAATTTATCACACTGAGATCAAGTCCTGAAAACATGGCACTTGAAGGCTCTACTTTGTAGATTTAATTTAGTCCTCTTGTCCTTTTATCTCATTTCTCAAGCTAAGAATAAAGGTGACAATTTCTTCTTTACTACTCAAGGAAGTTTTCATAAGAAAATTCCTAAGCTGTCCATTGGTGATTTCTCTTATTCTATACACCTTTCCCAGCTGCTAGTAAACAACAGGTAATAAATAAATACAGGATAGCATACCAGACATTGTTCGGTGGGGTTTTCTTGAATTTCAACATAACAAGCTAGTATGCTGTTCTGAAATGAATGTAATTGAATTATTTTGAGATGAAAAAGAGATACAATATTGATACATAAAATACATTGTGGCATCCCACAATAAAGTATTAAAATTGTAGAAAAGACAAGCTGTTCAGTGCTGGGGACAAAAAGAGAGTCCAGAACCTGTAATGAAATCTTCACACAAAAGTTGAATTTTGAGCTAGAATTTTAAAATGAGTCTGAGTGCATTAGAGAGGAAATGTTGGGTTGAGGATATTTTAGCGATGTGGAATAAAATGTGAAATGTTTGAACACAAGATGAGAAATGGTGAAAAGTTCAGTGGGTAAACAATACAGAATGCATGATGGAGGGTGCATGGATATGTGGGTGTGTGATATAGGGTACATGGATGGAGGGAACGTGGATGCATAAGTAAAGAACGTAGGGTGCACAATGGAGGAGAGTACATGATGGATGGGAAGAGAATACAGGGTATCTGGAAGCAAACCTATAGAGAGAAGCTGGGACAAAAATGTGGAGACCGTGTGGATGCTGCTGTGGAGTTTTGATTTTATCCTTCAGGCAATGGAAGAGCCACCAAAATGGAAAGAAATTATCAAATGCTCAAATTATGGAAAGCTCATCCTGACAGCTGTATGCAAAATGGCCAGGAAACCAGAGGTGGTTAGCCATCAAAATAGCCCAAGTAAAACTTTTAGACTTTTCACAAGCTTCAAGATTCAAAGAGATAAGTCCCTAATTATAAAAGTTCAGGCATTATGACTTGAAAACGCATTGTGTGACTAAGATTTTATCTAGTTCATTTAGATCACAATTAATAAACTTAATGCTACATCGTGAATTAACCAAAAAAAAAAAAAAGAATACAGTGGTGAGGTGAAAACACACCTACTCACCAAAACTATGTTGGTGTCAAACCTTATGTGTTTGACACCAGAATCGTGAACATATATTTCAACAAAGCCAATATATTTTAAAAATGCACACTTGGGAATGATTATTGGTTTAAGGCAGCATGTGAGATGCAGAGGTGTTATGTTAAAGAGGCACGAGTGAAAATGGAATGGAATGAAGATCATGAAGTTTTAAAGATGCAAAAAAATAGACCTGCTGGAAAACATGAATTAACCTGTGTGGTTCCATCTTTAGTTTCTGAAGAGTTGCATTGCTTTTCTTACCATATTAAAACACTTTAGTATCATTTGGAAGGAGAAATTTTAGAATCCAGGCCCCAATAATCTTAGTGACAAAAGGCTTCTATGAGATGAGAATGAAAGGAATCAGAAAATATTTTTGTGCTCATCTACTTGACCTGAATGCTTTATGCCTTCCTGACTGATTAAATCAGTTCCTGGTGCTCCTGGAGTTTGAAATAATGGCTGAGAAAATTAGAATGAGTCTTAAATTTACTGATAATTTTAGCAAGTGTTAAAATCTGGCCCATGTGCAGCTTAGCACATTATGCTTCAGTGGTTCTTAATGTAAAATGTACTTTTAAATTTTTTCCCCCAGATATAAATTGTCTTCCTTACCTTCAGCGAAATTGTATCCTCAATGAAATATCAGATTAAATGGAATAAGTGCAATGCTTATAAATTTGGATTAGAAGAACACAGCTGAAAGGATGCTTAAAATGTATCTTTAAACCTAAGTGCAAAAATTTCCATACATACCTTGAAGTACGTACGGGGTATTAAATGTGCTCAGTAAGCTAAGCCATGTGTTAGATAATTAATAAACATTTAACAGCATTGATTTTTACAGCCCGCTTTATTAAACTTCTTATCAGTATTGAGCAGATGGGTCATAAGTATGAAAAATTATATTTTAAACATGATTACTATATGTGGATTATATTTGAAAAATACTGTTCAGTGAAGCATTTACAAATGTAATTTAATGCACAGAGCAAGACCCCAAAGTTAAGGTATTTTTTCCTTCATTAAATACAGAGGTACTTAACTGATGTATGAAGAACATTATGCAGTTGTTTAAAAATAATTTTTAGATGAAAAAACAATCCCCTATGTGAAAGAATGAAGTAGTATGTACAGTGTCAATTAGGAGTAAATGTTTCGATTGATTTTGTTTTTACTTAGTATATAACAAATCCATTCTCATTATCCTCTAAAATCATCCTTAATATTTATTAAGAATTATGTTGAAAATTTTATGACTACAGTAACAATTTGTATAACTAATATAATAACCTTTTTGAATGATAGCCATTGTTTAATGATTTTAATTGCAGTAAATACACACACAAACATGCATCAATCATTAACTGAACCCTGTTGCAGGACTGAAAAAAATGTGAAAATATATAACATATTTGGATTATTCTCTAAATGGATTTATTTGTTAATAATATTTACATATTTTGGCTATTGACTTATTATAATACAATAAAGAAATAATGTCAATCACAGGGTTTTTTTTTTTTAAGATAGTACACTAAGACCAAACAAGTTATAATTGAGTCTATCACAACTTTCAAGAAAGGTAAGCAGTATTCAGTATGCTCCCAAATGGTCTGTACCACCTGGGATTTAGACCTTTGCGTTGTCCCACCCACAGTGCACCAGAGTTAATAGCATGTGGCAGAAGTCGTAGTATCTCGCTTTTGAGATTTGGTTATAAAAAGACTGGTGTGCTCTCTCTTTCTCTCCCTCCTCTCTCTCTCATCATTCAGTCTGAGAGAAGCCAGGTGCCATACCAAGCATCCCCAGAAAAGGCCACTGTAGAAAGGAATCCAAATCTTTGTCTAACAGTAAACAAAAGATTGAGGCCTGTCAATAATCTTGAGAGTGGTTTGGAAGTGGGTCCTTCTCTAGTCAAGCCTTCAGATAAGATTGTAGCCACATTCTGAGACCTGGAGTCAAACCCATTCTGATAATCATCTCCAAGATTTCCCACTCAGCCAATCCTCTGCAAGATTTCTGTTTCACAGATACTGTGAGATAATAAATATCTATTATTTTAAGCTGCAGACTTTTGTGGTAAATTGGTAGGTAGCAATTGATAAATACATCAAATGACACATGTAGCCACTAGTACCTGAGAAACACAATGCTAGGTAGTACTGTCTATATGAAACATGCTTTTTGCATTAGAATCCATTTTTAAAAGTAAGATATACAAATAACATAATATAATATTAAAAGTGTACAAATGTGTACTAAAACAACAGTAAGGATATGACATTGAAACACAGGTGAAGAGTCATTTTTGCTGAGTGCCTACATAAAGCATTATAGAAAAGCCGTAAGTACCAGTATATTGATATGTGAATAGTGACATGGACAGGTTAAGGCATTCCAGGCTGAAAACTTTTCACAAAAGCATAAAAGTGGGAAAGGGCTGAAAATATACAGGAATTAGCAATGAACCTAGTTGAGTTAAATGCAGTATTTACATACATACATATGTGGGCACATGGTTCGGCACTAATAATGCCCTTTTTATTACAAAATCAAAAGCATGTGATTCTGTAACATAGCAATATCACACTGAATCACTCCATATGAAATTTTAGGTGAAATTATCAAGTTAAAACTTTAAATTATTACACCCATATTATTACCCCACCAGCCACACTCAAGCAGGCGTTACTTCTGCCAGACCCTGTATGTAAACGCACAAAACTTATCTTTGAGACAGAGAATGGGTTAACATTCCAGATGTTACATAATTATGTGATTTAAATACTAAGCTTTGGCTTATGTTTTTGTGAAATGTAGGTAATATTACTGCAGACCTGTTTTTTTCTTTTCTTTTTTTGATTTCAAGTGTAATGCTCCTTATATCCAAACAAATCCATGTTCTTGATCTGACTTCAGACTTTAAATGGATTGCTAACAGAATAAATTTTTCTACACTTCCATATCATCCAATTCTCATCTAGATCTATTGCTCATTACACATTGATTTGTTCTGACAGAAGATTTTGATGTGCTAACCTAATAAAACGAAAAAAGATTTCTAACATCACCAGCCAAACAGGACATTTCTATATCAAAAGGCGATGGTCAAGGGCCTGAGAAAGTATGCCTTTTGCAAGATTATTCAATTGTATAATAAGCTGTATTCATATTTTCAGTACTTTCTCATAACATCAGTCATTGTAATTCATACATGGTTTTGCTAAAACATGTATATTGTGAGTCAGGATGCTTTGCAGTGTTATATCACTAATGATCTATTAACAACAATCCATTGAATACAGGCACCAAAAATAAAATAAAAATAAAAAAGATAAAACTGACAATAATCTGTGATCTCAGGTTGTTTGTACTTCAGCTTGGTCATGAATATTAAGTTATGTCTATCACTCTAACTCTGATACATTGGTAGTAACCAGGGAACTGACCGCTACATCTGTGATTAGAGGGAAATGACCTCATCATCTCTGTGGGATGTCCGCCCTGCAACAAGAGAGGAAGGAGGCGGCATTCACCCACTCTGTCCTCATATCTATATCTGTAGAAGAGGTTAAATGCATACACAGAAAAGAGAATCCTGGGTGATAAGGTTGGCCCAAACTGTAATACTCTCAATAACTGTTATTGGAAATATTGAAAAGATACAAGATTAAGGTTTAACAGTTAGGGAAGACTTCAGATGAAGGAAGCTCAAGTTTAGCCTTAGAAAACAAGTTATATATTTATAAATAAATAAATAAATGTTTAAAAATGAGATCTCCCCTTCTAATATATAATGTAACGTTGCATTGTTCAATATTTATTCCCATTCAAATCTGTTTCAGCATATTATCTTGTTGTATTGTCTCAGGATTGTATGAGGATCCTGGATCAACTTCTTTGTAAGTTCTATATCTGGTCAATGCTATTTCAATCTCAGTAATACTGCATCCAGTGCTATCTAAACATGAAAAACTAAGCATATCAACTCAGAATGCATTCCTCTTCAAGTAATAGATAACAGAATAACAGTAAGTTGAACAAAGCTTTTTTTCCACAAATGAAGAAATTCGGAGGTAGATAGTTGACATTCCTTTGGCTGCTCAATGATGACATAAAAGCCACAACTATCTCCAACTTCATGATCCACAAAAAATCATGTAAGCATATCATTTCACATTTATTGACTCATTATTGCAATGACTTCTATAAATAGCTCAGGACACCAAGCTCAAGGTAGCAGAATAGTGGAAAGGAAAGAGAAAATCTAGGCATATATTACTCATTGTAGCACAAGAGCTGCTTACATGTACATGATATTCAGAAAAATCCACCCCAGAGGACTAGCTGCTGTGGACATGCTGTCTAATACTCACATTATAAGGGAGTGCACCGCAGGTGGGGGGCCGGTGCAAGAGAAACCACACCTCTTCCAGTCTGAGGCTCATTCTAAGGGGTCCCAGACAAAGGAGACACGTGTTCTACATGTGACTCTAAACTACATTACCTCAGTGCGTACATGAAGCAAGAATCGGTCACAGGACATGAAGCTGCTCTCAAAAGGAGAAAAAGAGGGTGTTACAATGCATCCCCAAAACAATACACATTCCTTCTAGCCAGTGGCCATCTGACCAGCCCTCAGTCATGGGAGGGGGAAGGGCCATGTCCATGGACCCCACACTCTTTGCAACAGTACATCAAATTTCACCATAGGCTTCACTGTCCAAAATTTGATTGCTGCAAGGGAGCTATCACACAACACATAGATCTAAGAACATTGCTACTTCAATGTCAGCACATAGTAAAAAAAGAGGGGAGAAGAGGAATGAACAATTAATAATGTGCGTTTCATTCAGCTCAATATTACGTAAAAATGGCTGCAGTGTACCTGTGGGATTTATTTTCAAGAAGCATTTAGTTCATGATGTCATACATTGCCATTGTAAAGAGAATTATTGTTGATTCAATAACCATTTATTCATTATCTACTAGTGACACAAACTTTGCCAAGCTCTAGGGATGCAGAAATTCTGGTTTATTTCAGATACAAGAGAGTTTTTCAAAATTCAAATATATTAACCTTTATATTTCAAAAAAATACAGTATTTGGAAACAAAAGCACAGAGTCCCTCACAGCTATAATATTAATATTATTGTTAATTTAGATAATATTAACTGTATAAAACCAATTGTATTTTTATACCCTAGGGAAAAAAATACAACATTTACAATAGAATCAAAAACATCAAATACCCAGGAATAAATCTAACTAACAACGTCCAAGATGTTTCTACCAACATTACAAAAGTTTCATGAGAGAAATTAGAAAGTGATCCCGTGTTCACGAAATGGGAAATTTAGTATTTTAAATATTTCATTTGTATTCAATTTGACATATAAATTTAATTCAATTCCAGTCAAAAGCCCATCACATTTTTGTATATTTAACCACTAATAACAAAATGACATAAAAATGTGAAGAGTCTAAAACATTCAAGACAATGATGAATAAGAAAAAGTTCAGACCTGAGCCTACCTGATCTTAAGACTTACTATAAACATACAAAAAATAACACAGCAGAGAATTGGTACAAAGCTATACAAATAGACTAAAGAAGCCCCATAGAAGGTTCATAAATAGACACACTCATGGTTATTATTTAATATGGGACTACAAACTATTGAACAAGAAAAAGCAGACAAAAAGAGCATTCATTGTATGATTCCATTTGTATAAACTTCAAAATCAGGCAAAACTAACCTATAGATTAGCAATTAATCTAGCAATTATTTGGAGAAGGGGAATAGACAGTAACTGAGAGAAGACAGAAGAGGACTTTGGAGGTCCTTGAAACAACCTTTCTCTTGATTTGGTTGCTGGGGTGAAATTAATTATACCTATGACTTGGGCATTGTATTTATGTTTGTTATACTTCAATAAAGGTTTCATAAAATCAATAGTTACTAACCAACAATAATATTATTTTAAAAATAGAACTGCTTTAATTTATAAATAATAAAAATCTGTAGAACAAATTTAAGAGGAGATGCAAAATCATTTCAGATTTTCAAATGCTACAATAGAAAACACTTGAACAAATGAATACATACCCTACTCATGGGTAAAAAGACAGTATCATAAATGTTGATTAAAACTCAAGTTAATATGCAAATTCAATGGAATAAAATTTCAGTATCATTTTAAATGAAATTTTTCACTTTGATTCTTCTACACAATAAATTTCAAAATAGCCAAGCAAAATCTAAAAAATAAAATAAGAGAGTTTATTTGGCCTGACATGTATTAATTAACTTTAAAAGTCTTAAATTAGCTTAGAGGCAGACCAACAGATCAAAGAACATATAAAAATACATATAAGAAAACTTACTATATGCCCTGGCTGGTGTAGCTCAGTGGATTGAGCACAGGCCTGTGAACCAAAAGATCTCGGTTTGATTCCCAGTCAGGGCACATGCCTGGGTTGCAGGCCAGTTCCTGGCAGGGGACCCATAAAAGGCAACCACACATTGATATTTCTCTCCCTCTCTCCTTCCTTTCCCCTCTAAAAATAAAATAAATAAAATCTTTTTAAAAATGCAAACTTACTATATGTCAAATACAGCATTAAAAATGGAGAAAAAAGGTAAACTACTCAGTATCTGATCTGGTAATAATTAACTTTTGATACAGTATTGATCTCTAATTCATAAACTATTCAAAACTTCATTATAGATCTAGTTTTATTAAAACTCTAATAAAATTTAAATACCATAACTATTAGAAGAAAATATAAAATAAAGTCCTTATGACCTGTGTGAACGAGAAATATTTCTTAGATAAGTCATTCAAAGCAGAAGTCACTAAAAGTAATAATTTTAAATATAACAAAATTAAATATTTTATTTAACAGAAAAGCCTAAAGACAAGTAAAAAGCTGTGATAAAATAGCTAGAAAAAGGTAAGTGTACAACACATAAAGAAATTTTATAAATTCATAATAAAAATTATAATAAATTAAAATGGGTATATTAAAGCAGTTCACAGAACAATGAATAGAAGTAACAAATGCACTTCTAGTGCGACAAGATTGTATTGGCTGCGAGTAGAATAAGCTATAGAAAAATCAGACAGAATTTGGGAGAGTAGATAGAAGTCTGTAGCAATTGTCCAGGCAAGAGATTGTAATGGTACAGATCAGGGAAGGTAGAGAGAAATTCTGATACATAGATTCTGTCCATGTTTTTCAGATTGTACCATAGAATATGCTGAGGTGTTTCATTTAAAGTATGTCAAAAAGAGAGGGTCCAGGATGATTTCCAGGTTGCTAGCCTAAGCAACTGGAAACACAAAGTTGCATTTCCTGATACGGGGAGACTACATGAGGAAAAAATCGGAGAGGAAACACCAGGAGTTCAATTTTGAATCTGCTACATTTGAGATGACTATAAAATACCCAAATATAAATGTTTATTGGGCAGTGAATAGATGAGTATGAATTTTAGGAGCAAGTGTAAAATCAATAAACACATTTGAAAATCTTCAGGTGTTTTGTACAATACTCATCTTAGTCTATTAATAACCAAGGTGGTTGTTGGACTGGCCCTTGTATTTCTCACTGTGATCACCATTTGCCTTTCAGTAATAACCACCAGCACACACTTTGAAAAGATACAGGCTTATTACTTACAAAACCTGGCAATTACACAACCCACCTGGGCCACACAGTGAGCTCTCAGGTAGACAGAGAGTGCACAAGTCTGAGGTTCTGCTTTTATTGAGGTCAAGGGTAGGGGCCTAGAGTTTTGTGGGCTCACTTGCTACTGGTGAATTTAAAATATAAGGGTGGCAATTTAAAGCAGAGAAAGAGAGAACAGATAAATAGCCCAAATCCTCAGTTACTGAAATCAACCAAGATCCCTAAAACAAAGGAGCCTCAGTGGATGGAGGCAGCTGGGCTCTTTATCTAGTTCTGTGGCCATAATGATTTTATTGGAGACAGCAGGCTTTGAAATGGGTAGTTCTTTGAAATGGATGCTTCCACAATCAAAGCTTAGGTCAAACACTGACATTAGTTAAAAAAGAAAAAAAATGCCAGGGCTCACACTACTCAGGTTATATGTGATTAAACCCAAAAGAATCCTTAAAATCACTGAGGGTGCGTGTGGAAAAGGAGAGGACCAAGAACTGAATCCTGATGCACTGTAAATTGTGGAAGGTGGAGAGAAGCCAAGCAAACAAGCCTAGGAGTGAAGTAGGGACAAAGGAGAAGTTAAGCATTGCAAAAGAAAGGGTGGGATTAAATATATGTCAAAGGCTGCCTTTAGTTCAAGTAAGGCAAGGACTGAGAATTTGCTCTTTAAAAGTTGCAAAATAGCTATTTAAAACATGCCAAGAGAAGATTTGGTGGAGTGGTCAAGATTTAGGATAGAATACGAGGAGAGAATAATTATAGAAATTTCTTTTCAGAAATTTTGTTGAAAATATGGTTGTATCTGAGAGAGGAGTAGGTTTGTCTACATAACAATGTCTGAACCTGTAGAGAAATTTTGTAAGTATTTATTTGAATCATAAAAGAGGATATACCTGGAAGCAAGATCTCAGCAGACTGAGATAAATGCTTCAGAATAACAATTTGCATTTCTTTTATGCATGTGAAATTAAGGAGGAAATTTAAGGCAGATTACATGGAAATGGGAGAAAGAAGGCGGGGAATTGGATTACAGGAAAGTTAACCAGATTGATCAATGCACTCTTGAGTGTGTTTATTGCAAAAGTATGTTAACCTAGATACACAAAAATAATATTTGTGAACTAAAATTGAATAAGCGATAATATCTTCAGTAAATTAGAAACTCTTGTTTCAATAAAAAAACAGAAATGCCTGTAGAAAAATGAGCAAAGAAAACAAATGGCCAGTTTATAAATGCAGAAATAAAAATATTTACTAAAACTGTTTATATTTTCTACTAGAAATTAAAATTCATATCTACTTCTGTGATTAAAATAATCATTATAACATTTAAGCCCATTTCACTTATCAAATTAACAAGGAATAAAATTTAGAATAAATACAATTTTTGGCATGATCATTTGTCAGTATTATCTAAAGTGAAATATATAATCCCATATCTATGAATTTACCCTAAAAGAAATCTTAGAAAAATTTTGGGATATTAATTTCTAGAGATGGTAACTTTTAATAATACTATTAAGCTATTAATAATACTGAAAAACTGAGGCAACCCAAAAATCTATTAATAAAGTTTTGATGAATCAAATGGTACATATTTTCTACAGAATAAAAATCAGTCATTAAAATTACTGTATTGATGTACATGTAGATAAAGAAATTATCAGAAATATATTAAGTAGTTTACAGTAGAGTATTATCTTATTTTTAATGTAATAAGTATGCATAGAAAAAAGTTAAAGAGATATTCTAAAATGCAATGTTTTGTTTCCAAATTATTCAATTATAACTATTTTTCAATATATACATATTCTATAGTTATATATCCCTGATTTTAAGATAAAAATAAAATATTTTTAAATAATAAAAATAAATTTACAGTTTTAAAAATATCTACCAACTTTCCTATTAAAATATGTTCCTTAAATGAAAGTTCATAATGATGGAAATTGTCCAAAAGTACTAGTTTTTGAAATTTATTTCACTTATAAGAACAATATCAACCACTCCCATCTCAGAGAATAACACCATTACTTTTCTTCAGATGTCAGTCCCTCTCAAGAAAGAATCCTGTCTCTCTTCATTGCTCACACCTGAACGAGATGTCTATTTATTCAATTTTCTAGACCAAGACAAACAAGAGTTCCATAGTTCACTCTAAATTTCAAGAATCTCAAATGATTATATCAAATAGATGAGGTCAAAGTAGGGATTTTTCAGAAACTAACAAAAGCCATTTTGCCTTGAAGGTACCCCTGCTTTTAGAACTAAATGATTTGAATTTCCATAAAACTCTGTTACCCAAGACTTGTGAAATTCAATCTCCCTTAGGGCTGTTGATTGCTCAACGTTTTTTGTACCATGATGCCAGAGTTGACTGTTACAATTTTTCAAAAATTGTTTTTAATGACTAAATTGAAATTTTGAAAACTGAGCTATTGTTTTCACTGTTCTAGGATATGTAAAATTTAATGACTACAGAAAAGCAGACTTTACTAGACCTTTCCACCTAGGAAGCTCACAAAAGCCTGAGATGACGGGTGACCATCGATCTTCATTGGAATCGTCGATTCTTGCCACATAGAGATTCTTTGGCCCTCTTTTATCTTTATACAGGAGTCTTCTTAATTACTCAGAGTATGTAAATGATTCATGAATCTCCCTTAAGGACATTTTTTAAGGTCACCTTAAGGCAAAAACAACTTTGTTTTAAATTTAATGCTTAAAATGTCTTATTATACAACCTTCATAAAATTATAAATTCTACTTCCATTTTTCAATTGCTTAAAAGATACATACATTATTTTAGTAAAATCAGTCTTCCCCATAGTATCAGTTAGAATAATAATATAAATATGTCATAACTGATATGTTAAAAATTAAAATAACAAATAACTCTGTTTTATATACATCTATAGAACCATGCATAGACTTGACTCTGATTCCTGCTGCCTAGGCATCTAAGTATCCTTGCTTATTTTCTCAAACTCAGTCTCTAAACTTCTTTTCAATCCTGTGGGCATCTTCTACAATTTTTAATTATTTTAACTAACATATAATTATTTTCTGTTGCTTGTAACAAAAAAGCTGATTGATATACTAATAATCAAGGTAAAATGATGTAATTCTACTGAAAACCTTAGTAAAACAAGAAAGCACATAGTGCATAATTTAGCAATGCAATTGCTTATTATATTTATTACACTTTTGTGATTTTTTTCACAAAGCATTTTTGAATGCTGGAACCATTCCAACATATTCTTCATGTTTCTCAGAAAGAACATCTCTATGTGTAGATCACATTGCTAAGAACCTAGAATAAAACATATCTGTTTTATTTGGCATTTTAACACAAGATTTTTAACCACATGCTTTATACATAGGAGTGCCCAAAAAACATCTGTGTAGTAAATTAGTTAATGTCTGGTTGAAAAATGAATAAACTAATGAATGTGAAATAACTTTCTCCTGTTTTACGTATTCTCCTCTAGTCTTCCTGAGGATCATGTGAAGAATGTTGTACTAAATGCAAACAAAAATCTAATGGTACATATACTATTTCAGTTCCATTTTCAAATAAGATTAGAGAGACACTGATTATGGACTGGCAGTTATGCATTTTTTTATTGTAGAACTAAATAAAGTAAACGAGGAATAAAAGGAAGCCAGTACAGACTACGATGGCACTATGCTCTAATTATTTAATTTGAAAAATGGGGCAAAAAGGTGAGAGTATAGAAAAACTAGAATAAACTTACTGATTGAATATAATTAAAATAATATTATTAAAAATGAGATGATGAAGAAATAAAGAGTAGATGGGAAGACATGGTTACTAGCTAAATTCAATATTGTTTTTAGAAGTAAACCTCTTTTTGCTAAGAGAAGGGGTGGAGCTAAACCTATTATATAATCATTAGAATGATACCAAGTAATGTAGAGGTAAGAGGAATCATTTCTTCAAATGTATTTATATGTTGAACATACGAAATTGAGTGGAAGGGACAGAAATAAAAGCTAGACTTGTTAGAATATGTTTTGATTGGCAAAATTGACTTTGGTAACATGTGTTTTATATAATTTAAATTTTATTTTCTAAAATTACAAAGGAAATAAAACAACTACCCTAATTATACGGTCAGTGGTGGCATAACTACACAAAGACCTTCTACTGTAAATTAATAAGTTGTGACTTGCTTTGCAACACTAATAAGATATACCCTAGGGGCTTTTTTTTTTTTTTCAAATCTTCCTTTTTAAACAATTTTCAGTAATGGTATTGTTGGTACTTTTTACTTACTTTTACTCTGAGATCATTTTGTGAGTAGAGAAGATAAAACAAATGAATATTTAAGTTGATGTTCTTTGTAACTGGGATGTTCAGCTTGTAAAGAGAGAGAGGGAGAGAGAGAGAGAGAGAGAGAGAAGGAGACAGGCGGGGGTGGGGGAGAGAACGTGAGAGAAAGGGAGATGCCGAGAGAGCTTAGATCTGGGACCCTGGGATAAAACTCCACCGTATAGCATTTAATTTAAAAAAATCAGTATGAACTCATAATGTATTTTATTTTTTAAATAGATATGTACACCTGATAGCGCTGTTTCCCAGGAAGGCCTAAAAACAGTGCATGGATCAGAGAGGCTCAGACTTATTTCGATGATGAAAGCAAAGAAAGCACTGGGACTGCTAGGACCATGACAAAACCTTTCAGGACTAGGAGCCAAAAAATATGGGTGCATCGTATAGGCTGCACTAAATTGAAGCAAATCAAATGTGTTTAATTCTATGAGTTCATAATGATACCACAAAGGAAAAATTTAAAAACTCTTGTGAGTAATTGGATGGTGCTGAAGAATCAACTCATTATTTTGGAAACTAGTAAATTTATCTTTTCTGTGTGAACTGTTCTTGAAGCTTATGAATGAGAAGATAGATTTTAAAAAATTACTGAAGAATTGCAACCAATAAATGAAAAAGAAATGAAAGAATATCACCATTTTGCAGCTCATAATTAAATATTGGGTCTAAGCAATTATCAAGAGATTTTATGAACATGAAAAAGATATAAACATTATATACATCTTCAATGAAATAGTCTCATCAAAAAATGTGTTTACTCTAAATTTAATCAACCCTTAGATATAATTACCAATTCACAGGAAATTCAGGGAACAGAAGAAATTAAAATATTTAGGCCCAATAAAGTTTATGTGATCACGTTATAAATATTTGTTTTATATATAAGTATAGGCAATGAAGTTTTCTTTAAAATATTTTGAGGAGTATAGTTATAGATTTTTAAAAAGTAGTTATAGATAGAGGGTTATAAATAAAACAAAACTGGCTAATGGTAGACCATTTATAAAATTAGGTGAGGGGTTCATGGATATTTATCATATTATTAATGCTACTCTTGTACATGTTTCAATTTTTTATATTAAAATATGTAAAATAAAGTTACATATTTACTTATCTATAACTTAATGCTTAAACTATGTATATATAATTTTAAAAACTCTGTATATAAAATGTAAAAATATTTCATGTGAAATATATATAATATATACAATTATTAAAATGTATGTTTTACATTTTATGAAATATATACAATATATATGAAATCAGTTAACATATCTGAAGGGTGGAAATCCACAGACAAAATCTCCTTTGTCTATGGCTAAATTAAGTTTTTAAAGGAAAATGTAAGGTTTCAGGCTCACACAAGAAATTAGTAATTGATTTTACTGTTAAAAGGAGGAACTAGGTTCATATTTTTTAGAGTCACTAATTAAAAGGCAGAACAGGTATTCCTGGACCAAATGTGTCACCACACCTACATACGTAGGCTTAAAATTTCTATAGCAAGTGCATCACTGAAAAGAATGAATAGTGCATACATGCATAGATATTACCTTGAAAAAATACTTCATAGTGGTATTTAAATCTCTCCTCTGTGTCCTATGAGCATTCTGAGTATAAAGCAACACAAATGAGTAGTTAGCATTTAAAACAGCTGTAGCTGTAATGAGCTAGACAGGAAAATGCATGGACTTTGAAGTCAAATAAATGGGTTAAATTTTGTCTCTGCCACATCCCAGCTGTTCAAACTTAGAAAGGTTATTTAATTTCTCCAAACATCAATCCCCTCCTCATATAAAATGGGGAGAATAATGTTATACATATTAAATAAAACATCTTATGCATAGTAAATACTCCTTAAGTTGTTATTAGTAATAGTCATTTTATTGGAATGAGTATATTTCTGTAATAATACTTCAATTGCCTACAAAGGAATCTCGAATTGACTTTTTCACTATTAAAACAATAATTTATATTTATAGTCATTTGAGTGTATGTTATCTCAAAACTGTTTATAGATAAAATAAATTAATTCACTCAACATCTGAATACAAATGTGCTTACACATTCATTTTTCACCTACGGAAACTTTCATTCAAATCCTTGTTTCTGTCTCGAGTGAAAATGCATTGAATGGTCCACCTCATCAATAGCTCCATTATCACAAAGCTGCCATGCAAGGCAGTATAATTTAGTACAATTGCCATTCTGTCAGTCTCTGCTTAAAATTAAGCCAGGATCAAAAAGTAATGAATTGTTTTACAGTTCTCCCCAGCACATTGACAGAACTGTAACCATAAGTCCTACTGCCCACACTTATTTAGCTGTAAGCAATGTCATAAAGATACTTTATTCATGGCTTTCATACAGGCTCTGGAGGTTCAAAGTTGTCTAAATATTATAATCAACTATAACATTTAAGAAATATTTATGCCCAGACTTGAACCTGGAAATTCCGATTTGTTGGTCTTGGGGGGCATTGGTACTCACAAATAAACAAGTAAATGCCCAGGAGATTTTCTTTGGCAAGAAAGCTTAGTCTCTTTCTGCTCAAAGTTGGTCATAATCCAGTTTTGGCATCATCTGGGAACTTGCTAGAAATGCAGATTCACAGGTTGTACCACAGAACTACTGAAAAGAACTTGCTTTTGACAAGATCCCCAAGTGAATCACATGCACATTATAGTTTGTGAAGTGCTATCCAAGTTTGCCTAGAATTCACTGAATTTCCATAAAAGCTATAAGTGAAAATCTGCATGAGGCCCACTAATTAAACATTTTGTTTACATTAGCAGAAAAGTAGAAAAAATAACGTACAAGCAATATTCTCACAGTTATAACTGTTTTTAAGCCTGAAAAAAGGGAATATTTGGGTGTTTTAAGAGAAACTCATATAGCAGTTTTAAGCATCATCATCATCATCATCATGGACTATTCTAACTTTCCATTGCAGTTCAAGAAATGTCTTCTTAATCATACCTTTGATTTATAATTGAGCATTTACATTAAGAGTAAGTAAAATTGTATAGTTTTTTTAACAGATTGAATCAAGTAGCTTACACTCAGTCTCTAAAAGAAGGTGTATATCAATATCTGTAGATAAATGCATATGGTATTTATTTCACAGTCACAAGAGGCCATATGGAAATTATCATAAGTCCATATATTTCTGAATCGCTAGTATCAGAAACCAAAACCTAGGCTCCAGATGTGCTCGCTGCTACTCACAGACTGTTGTTTAGGCCCTGTCAGCTAGTGAGGAAAGGAACTACAGATATTAATATTTACCTGCATGTAGAAATGTATCTATAAATATTTCTAAATGTAGCAACCTATCTATTAAGCTAAACTTAAGTTCATTTTTATGTTTCCAACTCTAATCCATGACCACACAGATGACTCTAGCGTCCTGCTCTTCCTTGTCTGTAACTTCTCACACCCATAACAAAACTCCTGGCTCACAACATCCACTTACTCCGTCATTCAGTTCCAGCATACATGTATAGTGTATCAGAATTCCTAACCTACAACCCCACGGGAATGACTTTATCAACAAGAGGATGTTGTCCATGTACAGTTTCTTAGGCCGTTAGTCTTACATACTTCACTCATTTCCAATATTAGTTAGGCCAGTAGTTTCTCCCCCAAACCATTAAGCTATATTATTTTGTACATTTGTGGTACAGTTAGATTGTCACATTCTGCACTTCATCCTGCGAACCTCTGATCACTTAAACTATTTTCGTAAATCTGCATGCATAAATTTAGGTTCACTTTTTGTACTGTGAAGTTTTGAGTTTTGACAAATGCATGGTGCAATGTAACTGATATTAAAGTATCGTGATAAATAGTTGCATCATTCCCTACTTAAAATGGGAAAAAGCAAACCAAAAATTTTTGATAATACAAAAAGCAATATTACATACATGGAGAGACTGCAGAGATTAGTGTCACTATCAAAAACTTGAAGGATGCCAGGGTGCTGCTCGATTAGAGCCAGCAAATCCAATGGTTCCTATAGGGCAATCATATTGTGGACTCAAGATTTTAGAGTGAAGCCCTACCATCTTCTGCAGATAACTGCTCTCCTTTGGAAAGTCAACTTTTGGCTTGCTGTTGAGCCTTACTTGGGACTGAATACTTAACCATGGACCATCAAGTTACCATGTGACCTGAGCTGCTCATTATGAACTGTGTGTTGTCCAGTCCACTAAGCTATATAGTTGGACAGGCATGGCAGCAGCCCATCAAGACTAAAGTTGTATGTGTATGAGAAGAGGCTCAGGCAGGCCCTGAAAGCATGGTCCTCAATCCTGGTCCTCAATCCTGCTATAGCATCTTCTCTCTCTTAACCTGTGCTTATGTCCTGACAAGGAGTTGCCTGCAGTCTGCTGAGACAAGAAAAAAGTTGGGTCTGATTTACTGATGGTTTTTCAGCGAATAGGCATCACCTGGAAGTGGACAACCCCAGCATTCCAGCCCCGCACTGGGCCATCCCTGAAGGGACAGCAATGGAGAGGAGCGGTCCCAGTAGGCAGAACTTCCAGCAGTGCACCTGGTTGTTTATTTAGTCATTTTTAGTGTTTAAGGAGCATTATTGGGAATGTTAAATTCATAAAAAAATATGTTTCTGAAAAGAGAAAAATTAATCATTCTTCTAAAAATCCTTAAATTCTATTTACTCAGTTATTGGGGAATATTTTGTTCTACATTAGTAGGTTGAGTTTTGGAAAAGAAAATCAAAGTCAAAAGGTCTAAAATGCAATTGTAAAAAATCTTCACCTAGAGATTTGCGGTAAGCATAGCCAAAGTAAAACCACTGTAGGATGTATTTTTGTATCTCTTTCCCTAATAGGCTATTGCATAATCCTTAGGGGAAAGTAATTTTTCATAATGATGGTAATTTCAGTAGAGTTTAAAGTGGCTGAAAGCCAAGGCCATATGAATAGTAATGTCAAAGAAATAAAAAAGTAAAGAAGGGATGGGGCAGAGGAAAATGAAAGTAGTAGGAAAAAAGAAACTGTGGGTTCCAGTATTACAGACATAGAATGAGAATGAAGTGTACCATGTTCAAGACTGGTCCCATGAAATTTGCATTCTAGCATTTTTTTAGTGTGAATATACACAACGAAATACTATTCAGCCATAAAAAGAAGAAAATGTTACTTTTTGTGACAGCATGGATGGACTTGGATAACATTATTCTATGTGAAATAAGCCAGTCAAAGAAATACCATATGATTTCACTCATATGTAGAATCTAATGGACAAAATGAACTAACAAACAAGCAAAATAGAGACAGACTCATAGAGAGAGAGAAGACTGACAGCTCTGGTTGGTGGGTTAGGGAGTGGAGAGATCAAGCAAAAAGGAAAAAGGACTCATGGACATGGACATCAGTGTGGTTAGTGTGGGGGGTGGGGAAGAGAGGCATTAAGGTGGTAAATGGTAATGGAAAAACTATAATAAAACAAGTCTTAGAAAATAAAATAATAAAAGCATATGCTTCCATGTGTTGTGACAGAGAGTAGAGAATATTTCATTGCTAATTATTCCTTCTAATATTCGAAATATATTTTGACAGCAGTGTGATGGGAAATTCAGTGATCTGCACTCATTTTTGCACTTGTCAATGGTCAGCATAATGTTTTAATCAACTGTAAAGTGAAAGCCTGCACAGCCACAGGGAGAAGGAATGGTCTTCTTGCCATAGGTTCCAACAAAGTAACATCCTTTCAATATAAAAAATCAGCTAGTTCTTTCCAAAATCAAAATGTCAGCTGGTGTAGATTATAGTATAACAGTTGTATACTCTTCTATAGTTTATAAAAATTTTTCACATAAAACTTTCATTCACTACCTAACAACTCTTTAAAGGAGGAATTATTAACACATTAAATAATTTGCCCAATTCACAGTTCCTACGTAATGGGGCCTTACTGATGACTCGAAAGCAAAATCTTCTTGCCATCACATGACCAAGGGAATACTAGAACTCAAGTACACCTGAAAATTGAAGACCCAGGTAGACCCTTCCTGTCCTTTGATGTGACATAGAGTAGGTCAGCAGTCTCCCAGAGAGAAGAGTGACTGTCTCCCTATTTTCTGGTGTTCACAGATCACTCTCCTAGACAAGGATAGATATATTTTTAAATATCATTTTCTAACATAGTAGAGAGATCATCTTAGAGTCCTTTCTGCTAAATTTTGAATTATTCAAATGCTGTTTTGATAAAATTATATTTACATTAAGACCTAGAGAGAAACTGTGAACCCTATGGAGGATAGCAAAATACAATTTTTGATGACTAAGAAAGTTTTCAGGGTGAGTGAGTTAAAAACTTAAACTGTGTACAAGGATTATTATAAGGTCCTTAGGTATATGTACTCTGTTTCATTCATCTAGGTAGCTGTCATATGGGAAATCAACTTGATTCAATAGAATTTTCTGAGTGCACTACCATGGAAAACAGTGTGGAACATACTTCCATGGAGCAGAAAGTCTCACAGACCAAATTAAAGTATTCAAAGCACATAGAGTATTAAGTCAATTTAAGAAGCAAGATTGAAGCTTGGGTAACTTAACACATTTAGGAAAAGGTCTAAGTGGATGGCTCAACTTTTGCTTGGAAATTTTTCATTTGTGAGTATGATGCATGTCTCCCAAGGGTACTGTATAGCAATATATATTTTTATCTTTTATTTCTTTAAGATTTGTTTTGTTTTATAAAATGAGGTTTCTCCTTTGTGTACTCCCAGGATCACCACATCAGACAGTATTTATCACATCTAATTTTCCTCATTTAATTCTCTCATCCTCAGTTTCAAACAAATTTTTTGTTCTTTCCAGGTTATTATGCTCAAAAAATTACAGCTGGTGGAACTATACTTACATATCTACTGAGATGTCACCTGGTCTCTTGGAAACCATCACTTTCTAACCAAATTTCATTCTCCGATCTCAGGAGTATTCAGCAGCCTTTCTTGGCTGCTTCTTTCACCCCTCCAGTGTAAGCGCTCCATCTTTCATTAAATGCAGAGTGCAGACTCATCTTAACAGGAAGCTTTCAACCAAAAACTGTAATAGCATTTTAAAGAAACCCAGAATGGCATTTTTCTTGAATTAAGATGTTACTATGTACATCAGAATGGAAATACATCAGAAGTTCCTAGTTAAAGCTCAAGATATATTACAAAGCCATTCTCTAGCATGGCTGCAGAGATTGGCCAATGATGACAGATCAAATTCCAGAGAAAGTTATGTCACAATTAGAATTAAGTTAGAATTCTAGAGATGGAGCAGTTTACTGAAATTACTACTCAAAACAATTAGGAAAACATGTCAAACCATGTTATCTTGTTTTATTTGGTTAAGATGCAATGCAAAATAAAACCAAACATCAATGACCTATTATCTGCCCTTATGAGTGTATATATATGACTATATGTATATAGAGGGAGTTTAATATTTCAGACTTAACATTCCAAGTTTATGTACCTTCAAACTCAACAATCTGGAAATGTTCTTGGAAGAAAAAACACACTTTTATGAACAAATCAAATTTTATCACTGAAATTTGACACAAAGGACTTATTTTAAACTCTCAATGTGTATTAGAAAATATTGTCTTTACTAGACTTCCAAAATTATCAATTGTCTCATTTTTGTAGATTTCTCAATTATGAGCTGCCTATATTTTATTGATTAAAAAGTGTTTTTAAAACCAAAATATTTATTTATACTTTTTTAGTAAAAATATTTATGCATATTATATACTGTCCAGAGCAAATTTAACATAGTCTCTGGTCAACTCTCCCTTCTGCATTCTGAAACTACTATTTCAATAGTTGTCTTTTCAAATGTTCTATTTAAAACATACTCATAACCCAACACACTTGCAGAATGCTACCTTACCTAACTTCTAACTACCCAATACATCAAATTGCCTTCTAAACCCTTCCCCCATTCTTGCATCTTCTTCCTCCAAAGCAGAAGAGTCAAACACATCCTTCCCCTCCACAGACCACAACCTCCCTGGGCCTTCTCCAAAATCTTACTCTAGCAATAATCCCTAGTCTGCCCTCCACTGTCTTTTCTGCATATAACTGCTCCCTCTCAAGTTCAGCTGCCTAATAGCATTTTAAACATATTAAATCTTTTGTCCATTTTCCAAAAAATTAAAAGGAACTGCTATCCGAAGTCTCCATCCTATCCAGTTACCACCATATTCATTTTCTCCTTCTCTGTAGCCATACTTCTAAAAGCAGTTGTCTTTTTAGAAATTGCCTTTCACCCACTCTCCAACTCACTCCAGTTTGGCTTCTGCTACCACTACACCAAGTCCAGTTAACCGATGTCAAACCTCAGCTAATGTGCCTGCCTTCTCGGTAGTATTTATTACTGAGTACTCATACTGTTCAAATATTGATATGTGTTACTGTACATTCATTCATTCATTTACTCATCATTTCTTACTCATTCCTGGAGGGCATACTATGTGCCAAGGCTTAAATTAGGAATAGAAGCTGCTACAGTGAACAAAAGTTACAAATACCATAACTCATGAGGGTGGGGAGAGACAGACAATGAAAATACTAGCTAAGCAGTATAATAAATGAAAATAAAACAAGTCAAAACAGAGAAATAAAGAGATGCCCGGGGGAAGTTTGGGTGAGAAATCCGAATTTCATCAGAGTGATAAGAAAAGCTTTCAGTGCAAATGTGATGAAGTTGGTGATGATACAAGCATGTGAGTAAATGGGAGAAGGGATTCCCAGGAGAGGGAACAGCAATGTTAGTGCCTCAGGTCAGAAACTGTTGAACATCCCCTCCTTCTGTATGCCATACGGTTCGAGTTCTTCTAACCCTTGTCATTTCTTGTTTTGCTTGCAGCCTTCTTTTCCAGACCTTAAATGTTGGAATGCCTTAAAAATTTTGCTTGGCATCCTTCTCTTTTCTTTTTAAACCCTCTCTTGAAATTCTATCCAAAATTATGGTGTTAATAATCATCAACATGGATATGTAATTAAAAGCTGTTCTTTGAATTTATGACTTGCATATCAAACTACTAACTTGACATTGAGCTTTGGATAACCCAAAGGTACCTTATACATACTCACTAAGTCAAAAAATGTACTCTTGATTTTTAGAAAGAAATACGGTCTCCCTTTAGTGTTGTCTAGTTTTAGTGAATAACACTCTCTTTCTTTAAGATTCTTCAGCCAGAAACTTGACAGTTATCATCAATAACTCCTACCTTTATCACACCACAACCCATCAATCAGCAGGCTCTTTCATTCTAATCAACTTAATATGTCTCTATTCAATTCAATTCTCCATCTACATTTTCTCCTTTCTAGTCCAAGGAACCATCATCTTTCGCCTGGACTATTCAGACATTCTTCAAACAGTTTCCACCTTTAAAAAGATCTTCACGTGGCAATGGTTAATCATGTATTTCATCCTACTGCTTAAAATGTTCAGTAGCTCCCCTGCTCTTAGGATAAATTCTAAAAAGCTTACTATGGAGTACAAAGCAACACAAGCTGACACCAGTAACCTCTCCAGCCTCATCAGCCACCATTTCTTTCCTTTGTTCTGTGTTCCAACAAACTGGTTTTCTTTTAGTTTCTCAAATATGATGTCCTTCTACACTAAGGTTATTGTATGTGCTCTGCGAGGTCTTATACTGGAATTTTATCCTCAATCCCTTCACTGACTTGAGCCATTTGTGTCCTTCACACTCCGTTCCAAAGGTGACTCTCTACATCAGCCATGACCCACCAGAATACTTTGGATCCTATTATTTTTATACACTTCTACAGACTGCACTTTTCATTCACAAACATCATCATAGTTGTTGTGTGTCATATATGTATGTTATTGTGTAACAAACATCTATCTCCTCAACTCAACTGTGAATTCACTAAGGACAGAGATTGTTTTGATTTTGTTTTACTGCTGTGCTCCTAAATCTTAACACTTTGCCCAGAACTAAGATCACATTTATATAATTGTTGGATAAACAAATGAATGAAAAAGTAGATGAGTAAACACATGTAAAATGTCATTTACCTTTGCCACTAGAATGCTGTTAGCAGTGGTTGACTGTATCTTTTGTTTTCCACCTAGTAGATATGTTCCTTTAGGCAAGTTACATAAACTTTATAAATCTTAGTTCTGTCATCCATAGATGAGAATTTGAGAACAATTGTAGCATCTTCATCATAGGTTAAAATAAAAGTAAGTCCATCCTTTTGAAGGACGTATAGTACTTTGCACAAAGTAAGTGCTCAATAAATGATAGCCTTTGTTAGTTTTTGAACTTCTCTAAATTGCTAAAAGCAAAAACCCTTACTCCAAAATTCCACTTTTATTCTTAATTAACTCTAGAGGTTATTCTTTATAAAAAAAAATAATTCCCCAGAGATTAGGATGTTTGAACTGTAATTGAACTGCCATAGGTGTAAGTTTTCATTATAAAGTTTTAATTACTTCTTATACATGTGGGTGAAAAGGTCTCTCCAGTTTCTACAGTTTGTCTTTTCCAAAAAGTATTTTTTGGCTCCAGGGAAAGAAATCAATTAATTAATGACTTTTTAGCAATGCAATCAGCCTCTAGCATATCCTCAACTGAGAAACACTCATCTGAAATAAACAGAGAGGGAAAATGGCACCTCTCTGGTCTGTTCTATGGTCCAGATACTCTGGTCCGTTCACAAGTCAGCAGTCTCCCTAGAACAGCAAAAGAAAGAAAACAGAAATGAAACCTCTGTCATCTACAAAACTAGTATACACATATAGTCCCAAATACTAGTATAAAATAAGGGGACGCTAAATTAAATGGAAGTAATGTTGCACACAACAGATGTTGAGAAAGAAAACTCATAGAACAGTGCTCCATATGTAGGTGTCATACTCAGGGGCAGAAGCCAAATATTTTCTTGGAATAATAAGAAAAGAGTGCGCTGGTTATTGGCCTGACCTTTCTTGGAGAGAGTTTATCCCAAAGAATAAGCAAAAACAAGAACACAAACAAATTCATGAGAAGCTACATGCTTCTGCATGGTTTCCAGGCAGCAGTGTCTTCATGAAGAAGAAAGACACATATCCCACATGATGAGTGACTCAATCGCTGACAGTTCCTGTTGGCTGAGGAAAGCAAGAGTTAGACAGCACAGCAGAGAAATCTGTATTATCAAAAACTGTATTGTGAACAGGGAGGACTGCTGCTAGTGTGGAAATCATCTGTGCCCCAACGTCCCAGTAACCTACTTCAAAGAACTTGTCCAGTAAGATCTTACCTCACTTCAGAGTAAGGGTCAAGCAAACAAGTACTATTTGATAGTCCAAATACTCCTTAGCCTACTGAAATCATAGAGTGATAACCTTTCCAGAAAGAAAATATCAGGCCCAGATGGCTTCCCTAGTAAGCTATTAAAGTTTAAGAAAGAACATAGGGGTGCATATATTCTTTCAAATTAGTGTTTCGGGTCTCCTCAGTTATATACCCAGAAGTGGAATTGCTGGTTCAGAAGACAGTTCCATATTTAATTTTTTGAGGAACACTTTGTAAAGTATGTGTTGTCTAACCACTATGATGTACATCTGAAAATAATAGAAAATAATATTGAATAAAACCATAATTGAAATTTTTAATTTAAGAAAGAAATACCCATTTCATATTCCACCCAGAATATAAAAAAGAAATCTATCTTTAAATTGACAGAGACTACAATGCCTTTTTTATATAATATGAATTTATAACACAATATAGATTTGTGTATCTACCACTACAATCAGGATACTGAAAATTTCCATCGTCCCCTGAAACCATCTTGCACTGTCCCTCTGTGATCACACCCTGTGTCAGTCATCCTCTCTGCAACGACTGCTCAGTTCATCACTTTAGTTTTGCCTTTTGGAGAACGTTGTATAGAACCTTTATCTACATAACCTTTTGAGACCGAGTTATTTTATGCAACATAATAGTTTTGAGATTCATCAAAGTCATTGTGTGCTGCAATAATTTATTTTTATTGAATAGTTTTCTATTGTATAAATGTAGTAGTATTCTTTCATATGAATTTACTACAGTTTCTTTTCCGTTCATCCAAAAACATGCTGCATGTTTTGGTTGGGATGACTATGAAGAGACCTGATAACAATCATTTTTGTACAGGTTTTCCTGTGAACATACTAGTTGCCCATCCCCCAGGTCGGGATTTCTCAGCCTTGGTGCTATTGATGTTCTTTGATGTTGGGGCATTTCTGTGCATTGTCTGTTGGCTGTTTAGGAGCCTCCTTGGCATTTACCCATTAGACAGTAGTAGTTCCCCAATTCATCACCTTTGTAGTAACCAAAAAATGTCTCTAGACATTCAGAAATACTTTCTGGATTCTTGTACTCTTTTGAGAACTTCTACTCTAAGGTAAATACCTCATCATGAGGTTGCTGGGTTATATGGTAAGTGTATGTTTTTCACTTTATGAAAACTGACAACTGTTTTTTATAGTGACTACACCATTTCACATTCCTGCCAACAATATACGAGTGGTCCAGCTTCTCTGCATCCTTACCAGCTTTGGGTATTATCACTATTTTAATTTTTTTAACCATTCTATAAGTACTTAGTGGTATCTCATTATAGTTTTAATCTGCATCTCCCCAAAATCTAACAAGGTTGAGCATAAAGTGTTGATTTGCTATTTGTATATACTCTTTGATTAAATGTCTATTCAAATATTTTTGTTCATTTTTAAGTTAGTCTCTTTACTTTCTTACTGTTGAGTTTTTAAAAATAATTTTTATTACATTATTGGGGTGGCGCTGGTTAATAGGATCATTTGTTCCAAGTGTACAATTATATGATACTAGATCTGTATATTGCACTGTGTGCCCACCTCCTAACATCAAACCACCTCCCACCACCATATATTAGGTTCCCCACTTCCTCCCCACCCTACTCCTTTCCCTCTGGCAATCAGCACATTGCTGTTTATGTCATCAAGTTTTGGTTTTATATCCCACCCCTGAATGAAATCATGTGGTTCTTAGCTGTTTCTGATTGTCTTATTCACTTAGCATAATATTTTCAAGGTCCACCAATATTGTCAACACTGGCAATATTTCATCTTTCCTTACAGTTGAGTAGTATTCCATCGTGTATGTACCACATCTTCTTTACCTAATCCTCTATCCAAGGACACTCGGGTTGTCCCTGTGTTTTGGCCACGGGGAATAATGCTGCCGTGTCCGTAAACACATGTTTTTGAGGTTTTTTGTTAGATACCCAGGAGAGGGACTGAGTTTTGAGTTCTTATGTTCTGGACACAAGTTTTTTCAGGAATGACAAATGATATTTTCATATATTTTCTTCTATTTTTGTAATCTGCCTTCTCATTTACTTAATAGTTTCTTTCACAGAGCAAAAGACGTTTTTGTCCATGTGTGTATACTCCCTAAAATTGAGAGATAAAAACTAAGAAAATAACAAGTGAGTCAGCAAACTGATATTAGAGAAAAAAACTGGAGTTTTAAAACAATGCCCTAGACAAATTGTGGTATAATATTAAATGTAAATATCTCAAGATTCAAAATTATTTTTGCATGTTTATATTAAGTTAAACTGTGTCTGCTTAAAAATAAACATAATACCATAAAATATTG
This sequence comes from Anoura caudifer, assembly GCA_004027475.1. Lineage (NCBI taxonomy): Eukaryota > Metazoa > Chordata > Mammalia > Chiroptera > Phyllostomidae > Anoura > Anoura caudifer. The sequence continues at coordinate 55,077 of PVKU01004304.1, read as the reverse complement.
ATGATGGTTATCTATTTGAGTGATTTTCATTTCTTTTTATAATATGTTTGCTTTTTAAATTTTACATTATATCTTACTTTCATAGTCAACCCAAGCATTTGAAAAATGTTCATGAGTATTCCACAAATTTACTGCAAGTTCAAGCTCACTGAACACAGGAAATCAGTCACTTTTTAAAACCCCTTACCTGAGGATATGTCCATTGATTTTAGAGAGAGAAAGGAAGGGAGATAGAAAAAGAAAATGATGTGGGGGAAACACATTGATCAGCTGCCATCCCCCCATAGGCACCCCGACCAGGGATCCAACCCGCAACCCAGGAATGTGCCCTGACCGGGAGCTGAACTCCCACCTTCTGGTGTACTGGATGATGCCGCAACAACCCTGCCCTCTGGCCAGGACAGTCACTTATTTTTTAAATCTAGTACATAGAAAAACCTTCTGTACTTGAATGAAGCTTGATAAATATTCATGGAATTTAGTCTTTATTTCATATTTGTTCTCACTGGATTTTGTCTCCTATGAAGCATTTAGGTTTTAATATACATTATGTTTGATGTGTCATCTCACTCATAGGCCACTGTAGCCTCGAGTGACAGAAGCATTCTCTTGTCTCCTGTGAACAGCAGGTACATCATTTGTCCTAGTTGCTCAATAAACTGCTTAGAATCCATTTTAAAAGACTATAGTTAAAGACAATAATAAAGCAATTTAAAAATTTTCTTCATATTAAAAAATAACATTTTACTTATATGTCTTAAATTCATTTTAGTCATTTTTTCAGTGCCAAAGAAACATTCTCTCTGATTGAATGTAGCTCATCTCCTTCTAGGCAAAAAGACTACTTTATAATCATGTGGAACATGAAACAAACCTTTGGAATCCCCTGTTTTTATGCCTGTGTGACTGACTGTACAGTCTAAATGACTGCTTGCCTCCTCTGAGAGCAACCTCACTGTCCTCTCTCAGTCAGCAACACATTAAAAGAAAAGATACAAAGGTTGGGGGAGTAGTTGGGAAATATGCGATGCTGTTGCTATTGCCCTCTATACAACAGGGAGGCAACTGAGCTGAAATTTGTCACCGTGTTGTGAACTATGATTCATACATTGCTTTTCACCAAAATCCTCTTGTAACCAGGTTAGACTTGAGAGAATGTGGGTGACTTCTAAATGTGAGGGTTGTTTCTTTTTTTAATGTGGTACACTTAGTGAGGCTTACTATGCATTCCATCACTTGATGTTGTCATGCATATTAAAAATATGTTGTTCTCTTTAAGTATTGGTTCACTGTTTTTCTAATTAATTTACATTTAGAGCATCTGACTGATCACAGGAGACAAATTTCTAATTAAATTAGCTTGCTCACAGGGACTGGTATTTTCAATTAAAACAAAAACATTATTGATATTTTCACAGGAATCAGGATGGACCCAGAGCTATCATTTACCACTACACAAAGCTGGCCTCTTCAAGCTCATTAAAGACCTCATTGTTGAAGGACCCATGGACAAGGACAGTGAGGGGGAGGATTGGATGTAGGAGGGGGATGGGCAGGGCAAGGGACAGCAATGGGGGAAAATGGGGACAACTGTAATAGAACAACAATAAAAAAAAAAAGACCTCAGCGTTGCTAAACTCAGTGAAAGCCACATTCTCATTTGACTTTTCAGCCATGTGTTATACCATGTCTTCCTTTTTGAGCATTCTCCTTGGCTTCATTGATCACTGTCTTCCCATGGTTTCCTCTTACCTTGACACGTATGCCTTCCCCAGACACTTTACAGTTCTTTTTCACCCATTTCTTAAATATTATTTTTGTAATGGTTCTGATAGCCATCCTCCCTTTAACTCTAGTGAATTATCATATACTTTCCCCAGGGCCTCTTAACCGCTTACACAAAAATGATTCTGTAAAATCTATTTACATGAAGAATAATAAAAGGATGCACATCAACTAATCAGAAGACAAGCGCAACCACTCAGGATGGAAACTCACCATAAATGAACAGGTAAAGCTGGAACGTTGAAACCTGACAAACAGTCCTGTCCCCAGTCCAGGCCTTTCTTCTGAGCTCTGGCCCCACAACTGAATTGTATAAGTCTCAAAATTAGAACCTTCAAAATACAGTAAGTGTATTATTTATCTATAGCAGTCTAAAAAAAAAAAAAAACATTTCTGAATTCAGCAGCCTAAAACAAACATTCACAAGTCCATGGGCAATTGTGTAGACTTGAGCTGGGCTCAGCTTGTCACAAATGGACTTCCTCCTGTGTCTGTGGTTAGCCGCTCAGTTATCTGGAATTTGGTTGATCTAGGATGGCCTCAGATGAAAAAACTCAAGTTTGTCTATGTAAGAAATGTCAAAACTTGTAGCAAATTGTTTTTTAGTTTATTTAAGCCAAACTGACAACAATTGCTGGGAGCATAATCTCAACAGATTAAGGAAATGCTCTGGAGAATGACAGTTTTGCATCTTATTTTATACATTAGATCAAAGGAGGAGATGTAAGGAGGGTTCCATGAAATCCATTGGTGGTAGGTTAAGGAGATGGGAGAAAGCAAAACAGGGAATCCTCTGGGATTGGATAAAAAGGAAAATGAAAACACATACTTCTTTTACACTAGTGGGTACTGGATAGTTAATAACTAACACTCACAGCACATAGAGAGGATATGGGGGGAACAAGATAACAACCTGGGTTTCTGTTGTCTAGTTCTCAGGAACAATGGGTGTGCCCTGAGGGGTCTACAAAAGGAGATTACAAGAGAAGAAGGTATTTCTTCTGGCCAAGATGGAGGCGTAGGTGAACACACTGCCTCCTCACACAACAAAAATTAAAAACAAAGATTTAGAAACAAGAAAACATTCAGAACTGATAGAAAATTGAACTGTATGGAAGTCCAACAACCATTCATCCAGACTGGTAAGAGGGGCGGAGTCGCAGCAGGAAAAAATGGAGGTTGGCAGACCTGGGTGCACAGGCAGCAGTGGCTAGCAGACCCCAGGTGCACAGGAGGCGGCTAATGGACCCCAGGCACAGGGTGGCAATGGTGCAGACTCAGTGAGGCCACGCAGGCGGCTGGCTGACTAGGTGGTCCCACATTCAAGAGCAGATGGTCCAGACGAAGGAGAAGTGGCAGAGGGAACTGGAATCCGAGAGAGAGCGGAGAAAGCACCATTGTTCCCTTTCAGACCCCACCCTCAAGTATAGCGTCACTAACCATCGACTGGGCTGCCCTGCCCTGGGGAACATATAAGGCTCCGCCCCTCACTACGTAACAGCCGTGACCAGATCGAAAAAAAAAAAAACAAAACAAAACCAAAATGGCTCAAACTGGAGAACAAATCAAAGCCCCAGAGTCAATTTATCTAAGCGACCAAGAGACAGCCGGCCTATCAGATGCACAGTTCAAAGCACTGGTGATCAGGATGCTCACAGAATTGGTTGATTTTGCTCACAAATTAGATGAACAAATGCAGACTACAATAAATGAAATGAAGGAAAATGCACAGGGAACCAATAGAGATGGGAGGAAAACTGGGACTCAAATCAATGGAGTGGACCAGAAGGAGGAAAGAAACAACCAAACAGAAAAGAATGAAGAAACAAGAATTCAAAAAAATGAGAGGCTTAGGAACCTCCAGGACATCTTTAAACATCCCAACATCCGAATTATAGGGGTACCAGAAGGGGAAGAGGAAGAGCAACAAGTGGAAAACTTATTTGAACAAATAATAAAGGACAACTTCCCCAATCTGGCAAAGGAAATAGACTTTCAGGAAGTCCAGGAAGCTCAGAGAGTCCCAAAGAAGTGGACCAAAGGAGGAACACACCAAGGCACATCATAATTACATTACCCAAGATTAAAATGAAGGAGAGAATTCTAGAAGCAACAAGGGATAAGGGCACAGTCATCTACAAAGGAGTTCCCATCAGACTGTCAGCTGATTTCTCAGAAGAGACCTTCCAGGCAAGAAGGGGCTAGAAAGAAGTATTTCAAGTCATGAAAGTTAAGAACCTATATCCAAGATAGCTCTATCCTGCAAAACTGTCATTTAGAATGAAAGGGAAGATAAAGCACTTCTCAGATAAGGTCAAGTTCAAGGAGTTCATCATCACCAAGCCCTTATTATATGAAATGTTAAAGGGACTTATCTAAGAAAATGAAGATAAAAAATAGGACAGTAAAAAGACAGCAAGCTCACAGATATTAACAACCAGACCTAAGACAAAAGCAAACTAAGCAAACACTAGAACAGGAACAGAAACACAGCAATGGAGATCATATGGAGGGTTAGCAACAGGGGAGTGGGAGGAGGAGTGAGGGGAGAAAGGTACAGAGAATAAGTAGCATAGACATTGGATAGAAAATAGACAGGGGAAGGGCAAGAATAGTGTGGGAAAAGTAGAAGCTAAAGAAATTATGACACATGGACATGAACTAAAGGGGGGGAATGTGGGTGGGAGGGGGTGTTCAGGGTGGAGGGGAATGATGAGAGAAAAATGGGACAACCGTAATAGCATAATCAATAAAATATATTTTAAAAAAAGAAAAGGTAATTTATCTTAGATGCAAAAAGACAATAGACAGGGTCACTTAAGATAAAGATTGACCTTTGTCAAGGAAGCTATAGGTCTAGAATGTGACTACTTGCCACGACCCACTTTTAGTTAAGAATTTTTGTTCGGCCATCCTGTATAGTTTCTGTTGGTCTCTGAGTTTGCAGGGTCTGCCATGCAGGCCTCCCCTAAGTTTGTCAGATTTAGTTTGTTGTCCCTTTGTCACCCACAAGTTGATTCTGATTGATTCTCACATCCCTCCAGCAGGGTGGTTCAGGCTTATTGTTATGGTGGCCGTATGATCCAAGAAAATGTAGAAATGTACAAACCTGTCCCAAAGCAAGTCACATCGCCAAGCCCAAAGGCAATATGAGGGCTCTCCGAAGGCCATTAACAGGAGACATTGATGCAATCTGTTGACTCAACTGAACATGTCAAAATACCAATTTACTGTCTGCTGCCTACCCCTCCCTCTACTCTGGACCTCCAGCTGGCTCACTGCCACCTACTCAGTCATGCTGTTCTGTTTGTCCCCACTGCTTGCAATTAATAAGTTATAAATTTCTGTTGATGCTGCTGTCTAAATATCTATTGAATTTATCATGTTTCTTCCATCTACACTGTTGGAAGTGAGAGCTATACCATCTTTTACCTCAATTACTGAAACAGTTTTCTAACTTGCCAATTCATCCCCAGACTTGACCCAGACATTCAGCATTTAAGCAGAAACAACACTGATCTTTCTGAAATGCAAATAGGATCAGGAAACACAACTTTAAAAAATCAGTTTCTCATTGCCCTTAGTGTAAACTTCAACTTCTCATTTTGACGTACAAGCACTTTCACGGTCCAGTACCTGCCCTTCTAGCTTTGTTTCTGGACACTTATTCTCAAGTTTTATGTTATAGCTGTGATGAAGTACTTCCAGTTGCCTGGATACACCACACACTTAGATGTATATATCGTTCTTTTGGGCTAGAACATACTGAAGAACAGCAGAATTTGCCACACCAAAATATGCTTCTTTGGCATATGAATGATTTTAAGCTGGCTATTTTTAAGAAACTACATACACAGGATAAGCTCTGAAAACTGAATAGACATTATCTTTCTATGAGACATTTACATCTATAAGGGAAATCATTATTTGTAAGACTGTCTCTCTCTGTACCAAGAAGAGAAGGTGACCACAAATCTTTGGAAACTCTTACTAACATAAAAGGTAATGACTTAAATTGGCATAACAACCTGACCCTTCTAAGTTATAACATTTATATAATAAAACATATTTTAAAATAAATAAAAATTTAGTCTTTATCTTTAGGTAATAATTTAGAGAAATTTCTACACTTAGTCAAAGTACAATAAAGCAGAATGAGAAAGCTCTCAAATCACATGATTGTATCAATTTAAGCCAAGGCCACTGAAATCACCACTCGTGTAAGAATCTCTATATCACATGAAATTAAACTAAGTACACCATGCTAGTCTTTACATTAGACCAGGAAATTAGATGTGTTTTTTTATTCATATAAATTCCAAAATCAATGAGAGGTACTTTCTCTCTTTCTCATAGAAAACAATATATTGAGGAACATCATGGCCTTGAATGAACTTAGTATGTGGTATTTGATAGATTCCATCCAAGAAATCTTTCAAATACTAAAAAAAATGAGGATATTACTTTAGTTTATATCAATTAGAAAGTTTCCCACATAGAAAAATAATGTTAATTTCAACTTAATAATGAAGGATCTATTTTCATTTATCATGATTTATAGATAACAATATTAATAGCTAAAATATGTTGAGGCTATATTGCTAAATTCTTTACACACATTTCCTCACTGAATCTGCACACCATCCTAACAAATAAATGCCATTATAATCCCCATTTTATCAAGGAGGATACTAGGCCATAGAGAAAGTAACTTACACAGGGTTACAAAACTGGCTACTGAAATAAGTATCTATGCTACATTGGAGGCATTCAGCTTTCAGAACTAATATTTCTCTAAACTTTTAAACTTATCTTACTTCATAAGTGATGTATTAATAGTTATAAACAAGTGAATATTTTTGGATTTATTCTTGCATTGCATGCCAAAACTGAGACTGCCGAAAGATTTCCTGACTCCTGGTCCTATGCTTTACTCAGTAGGCTCTGATGAGCTGTATAAGCTCTCTTGCAGACTAAGACAAATCCTGCTTTGCTGCACAGCTGGTACTCAAAAATGTCACTGTTGATTAGATATTTTTAGTCATTTAATTTTTGCTTTATAAGCTGGATTTCAGTTTTCCTCTATGACTGACACATATTGTTCCTGTCTTTTTCTTCTGTCCACGTTTTTCTTCACAGTATTCATTATAAGAAACATGGCATGTTATTTTCAATAATACATCGCCTGCAGGAGGAAAGCAAGGAGGTAGAATCTTATCTAGGAAAAATATTGCTTTATTTAACTTATCCAAAATTGAGCTAAGTTTGTAAAATATCTGCTACAGGATTAAAAGAAGAAAAACAGTACATATGAAGTCTAAGTAGAAATGGGAGAATAAAGCACTATAACTTAATAAATCCTTATAGGAAAATGTAGAGAAGTCTCTCAAACCTTACAAGGGCATATTCTGCTTTTGGTTTTGTTTTTTCAACAAATATCAAGGCATGTGCATCAAATCTGTAACTGAGCATTTACCTTGTAAGAATAGATGATGCTTTGGGCAAAGGAGGGCACAATTTAGATTTCAATATCAATTTTATTAAAAAGGAAAAAATCAGTAATTTATATTGCATAATTCTAAATTCAATATGCATTATACTATGAAACAGAATACTTTTCTAAATGAAAATGAGTAAAGAAGTTAAACAGAATGAAAATTTTATTCTTCTGATCTAAATCTCACTTTTCATACAATTTATGTTTTCAAATAGTTTGGTAGAAATTAATTAACAATAATAGGTAATTTTAAGAAGATATTTATCTTCCGGCCAAGATGGAGGCATAGGTGGACACACTGAGCCTCCTTGCACAACCCAAATTAAGCACAACAAAGATTTAGAAACAAGAAAACAATCAGAAGTAACAGAAAATTGAACTGTACAGAAGTCCAACAACCATTCATCCAAACTAGTAAGAGGGGCGGAGTCACGGCAGGAAAAAGCAGAGTTTGGCAGACCCAGGTGCACAGGAGTCAAAGGCGTGCAGGCAGTGGCTAGAGGACCCTGGGCACAGGGTGGCAACAGGCAGACCCAGTGAGGCTGAGCAAGATGGCTGGCTGACCAGGTAGTCCCACGTTCACATGCAGATAATCCAGGTGAAAACCGAGAGTGAGGCAGACTGCACACAGCACCAGGAAATAAAACCTAAAAGCACTGATTGAAAACACCTGTGGCGGCTGAGGTGAGAGGAGAGACTCCCAGCCTCACAGGAGAGTTTGTTGGAGAGACCCACAGGGTCCTAGAACATACACAGGCCCACTTACATGGAAATCAGCACCAGAAGGGCCCAATTTGCTTGTGGAAAGCGGCGGAAGGGACTGAAATACTAGAGAGAGCAGAGCAAGGGCCATTGTTCCCTCTCAACGCCACCTCCACATACAGCATCACAAACTAGCCACTGGGCTGCCCTGCCCTGGTAAACACCTAAGGCTCCACCCCTCACTGCATAACAGGTGAGACCAGGCAAAAAAAAAAAAAAAAGAAAGGCTCAAACGGGAGAACAGATCAAAGCAACCAAGAGATAGCCAACCTATCAGATGCACAGTTCAAAGCAATGGTGATCAGGATGCTCACAGAATTGGTTGGTTTTCATTGCAAATTAGATGAACAAATGAAGGCTACAATAAGTGAAATGAAGGAAAACACAAAGGGAACCAATAGTGATGGGAGGAAAACTGGGACTCAAATCAATGGATCAGACCAGAAGGAAGAAATAAGCATCCAAACAGAAAAGAAGGAAGAAACAAGAATTCAAAAAAATGAGGAGAGGCTTAGGAACCTCCAGGACATCTTTAAATGTCCCAACATCCGAATTATAGGGGTACCAGAAGGGGAAGAGGAAGAGCAACAAGTGGAAAACTTATTTGAACAAATAATAAAGGACAACTTCCCCAATATGGCAAAGGAAATAGTCTTCCAGAAAGTCCAGGAAGCTCAGACAGTCCCAAAGAAGTGGACCCAAGGAGGAACACACCAAGGCACATCATAATTACATTAGCCAAGATTAAAATGAAGAAGAGAATTCTAGAAGTAGCAAGGGATAAGGGCACAGTCACCTACAAAGGAGTTCCCATCAGACTGTCAGCTGATTTCTCAAAAGAGCCCTTACAAGCAAGAAGGGACTGGAAAGAAGCATTCCAAGTCATGAAAGTCAAGGACCTACATCCAAGATTGCTCTATCCAGTGAAGCTGTCATTTAGAATGGAAGGGAAGATAAAGCACTTCTCAGATAAGGTCAAGTTCAAGGAGTTCATCATCACCAAATTCTTATTATATGAAATGTTAAAGGGACTTATCTAAGAAAAAGAATATAAAAAAATAGGACAGTAAAAAGACAGGAAACTCACAGATATTAACAACCAGACATAAGACAAAAGCAAACTAAGCAAACAAGTAGAACAGGAACAGAAACACAGAAATGGAGATCACATGGAGGGTTATCAACAGGGGAGTGGGAGTAGGAGAGAGGGGAAAAGGTACAGAGAATAAGTCGCATAGATGGTGGGTAGAAGATAGACAGGGGAAGGGCAAGGATAGTGTGGGAAATGTAGAAGCTAAAGAACTTATGACACATGGACATGAACTAAAAGGGGGGAATGTGAGTGGGAGGGGGTGTGCAGGGTGGAGGGGAATGATGGGGGGAGAAATGGGACAACTTTAATGGCATATCAGCAAAATATATTTTTAAAAAGGAAGATATTTATAACTGCCAGAAATACTACTCTCTGCAATTCATTTTTATTTGTATATATAACCTCATTTTTAAAAATATAAAAATAATGTGCATTGTAAATAAGCCAACCAATGTATAAACCGCAAATATGAAAACAGTGTCTGAACATTAGAATAAAATCATTTTATATACTATGATATTTTCATGTGATTCATTTCCATAAATAATGTGTATACATACACATGAATTCAATATATAATATATGGCAGACCCTGAACTGAGAATTTATGTTTATTATCCATTTTAATTTTCACAATATTACAAAACCCCTGTTAGCTAGGAAGCAGTACTTTCCACATTTTACAAGTATGTTTATGGAATTGTTGATTTTTAAAAGGAAGGTGAGATGTTGTTAAGCCTGTGGTCTGCAGGGCCAGACAGCCTGAGTTTAAATCCTACTTCTGACAATTACCAGCTGTGTAACTTTGGGTGAATTATTTAATCCTTTTGTACCTTGCTTTCTCCATCTATAAAAATGGGAATAATAACAAAGCCTGCCTTACAGGCATAGTGAGGCTTAAAAACATTAAAGAATTAAAAACAGCTAACAGAAGGTTTTGGATATTTGAAATTTCAATTAAGAAAGGGTAGAGAATCTATAGATAAAGGTTATCTATTATCTCACTTTAGATCTGATCACATGTTACCTGAAAACCTTCAGTGAACCTGATTATACTGGCATACAGAACAGGTAAAAATGAAAAAAATGTTTATTATGCTTTATGCATTAATCATACCTTTTAAATTTTTCAATATGGTTTGCAATCCTCGATTTTCATCTGATACTTCTGTCTTCCTCATTATCATGATCAAAAGTAAGTGATAGTGCTCATGTCAGCTAGATTTATAGTGTTGAACAAGAGAGTAGCATGGAACTGTATGTTTTAACTTTTCTGAATGAATGGTCTGAATTTGTGTTTCCATTTACAGGAGTAGGTACCTTCTCATAGAAAGTACTAGCTCTGCCAGCTCCCACCCCTACCAAGAGTCAACTACATCAAATTAAATACATGCAAAGTCTTCCCTTTTAAATCACACTGAAACCAAGCAAGATCCCAAGGCCATTTCTCTTTAACACAAGTAATTATATATTTCCATTGGCCTCTGACTTCTCCAGGACCCAGGGCAGTTCAGTGTGGAAAATGAGCCTCATCAATTCTCATTTCTCCAGTTCTGTCCAAAACCTGTGGGATGGCATTATATTTTCCTACTGTTAACTAAAGCAAATGTTACAAAGACTCTGATTTATTTCACCATTTAAATGATCTACTGTTGCCCAAATAAATGGATTAGAGAAATATTCGTCAATTATATTCAGCACCACCACCTAATCTTGCTGCACACTTCAGTCAAATTGGTTCTTATTCCCTGTGGCTGAGTAGCAGAATATCTTCAAAAATTAGGAATATTGCTACTCAGTACTGGTTTAGTCTTATTCTACCCGACACTGAACATTAAGGTCTTGAGGATAAGGTCCTCTGAGCTACACATGCCAGGGAAATATTTAATGATGTTACACAGGAAGTGTTCATTTGATTCCTTTTATCTTGCTGCATTTCATATGTCAGTGTTGACTAGTAGAAATATAAGCTACATGTGTAACTTTACATTTTTAGTAGCTGTATTAAAAAACATAAAAGCAAAGAGTTGGAATTAACATTTATTTTATTTAACCCAAAGTATCTGAAGTATCAACATTTCAACATGACATGTAATCAATAAAAAATTGTTAAAGAGATATTTTACATTCTTCTTTCATACTAAGCTTTTGAAATTTGGTGCTTGTTTTTCATCTGAATTCAGGTGAGCCGCATTTCAAGTATTCAAAAGCCACACGTGGCTAGTCGATGCCATGTTAGGCAATGTAGATACCATTATATTTATACCTATATCTGTATCTATGTCTTGCTCCACATTGTACATCTAGCTGAAATGAGCTATCTATCTATCTATCTATCTATCTTTGTAGCTATCTCTCTGTCACCTTAAATTTTCTCTGGTACAAGAAAACATAAAAGTATGCAGTTTTTAAAAGTAGCGAACATTTTTGTAGTAGGTAATAGTTTGCTAAGTAATACTCTAATATACACATTTGTATTTGACTTGCAAATTAATACCATTGCTAATTTTTTTTCTGCTGTAGCATAGCAATTTTTAGGACAAAAAGTATGATATATCTGAAAGAGAAAAAATAAAGTTTATTTAGAGCTAAAATTGACAGTAGCTATTTCTACATTCAAGTGGAGTTACATAATACATGATTTACATAACTAAAAGATGAATAAATCTTTATACCAACTTTGCCCCTTGGAAAGTCTTGGTCAGAAGACATAAAAATGAAATTCCAAATTGATGCCTCTTTGTTCACCAAGGCATAGGAAGAAGTTCAGGATCATGCCCACAGACCCAGCTAAGTCAGGAGGCTGGAGTAGGAGGGGAATAGCTTGCATTACATTAGAAACTGTGTGTGGTTAGTTCTTTTGGTTGTTTCCCATGGTAGGTTTGTGGTTAGTTCACTTGGTAGAAGGGCCAGGAGGGTAACATTTTGGCAAAATATTCATGGAGATTCTCAGAACCAGACCTCTTAGCCTTATATTAGTGGGTCTGATAAAAAGTAAACAAAAAAAAAAAAAGACTTCCAGCCAAGATGGAGGCATAGGTGGACACACTGTGCCGCCTCTCATAAGCAAAATTAAGGACACCAAAATTTAAAAACAACAACAACGACAAAAAAAAAACCGAGAACAGATAAAAAATTGAATTGTACGGAAGTCAGACAACGATTCACCCAGACCAGTAAGAGGGGCAGAGTTGGTGGCCAGTGGTGAGGGATCGTGGCAGGAAAAAGCAGTGGCTAGTGGTCCCAGATGTGCAGGGGGTGGTTGGCACACCCCAGGTGCACAGGCAGCAGTTAGGAGACCCTGGGCATGGGGACTCAACCAGCAGACTCAGCGAGGCACACAAGGCAGCTGACCGAGGTCACACATTCATGCACAGATAAACCAGGCAAAAATGGGCAGTGAGACAGACTGTGTAACCCAGGGCCTCAGTGCCAAGAAATAAAGCCTAAAAGCACTGATTGAAAACACTTGTGTGGGTTGAAGTGCCGGGAGAGACTCCCAGTCTCACAGAGGGGACTGAAATCTGAGAGAGAACAAGGAGCAAGCACCACTGTTCCCTGTCTGACCCCACCCCCACATACAGCATCACAACTATGCGACTGGGTTGCCCAGCCCTGGTGAACACCTAAGGCTCTGCCCCTCATACATAACAGGTACGACCAGACCCCCCCCCCAAAAAAAAATGGCTCAAATGAAAGAACAAATCAAACCACCAGAGCCAATACTTTTAAGTGACCAAGAGGTAACCAACCTATCAGATGCACAGTTCAAAGCACTGTTGATCAGGATGCTCACAGAATTGGCTGATTTTGGTCTCAAATTAGATTAAAAAAAATGAAGGCTATGCTAAGTGAAATGAAAGCAAATGCACAGGGAACCAATAGTGATGGGAAGAAAACTGGGACTCATATCAATGGTGTGGACCAGAAGGAAGAAAGAAACAACCAAACACAAAAGAAGGAAGAAACAAGAATTCAAAAAAATGAGGAGAGGCTTAGGAACCTCCAGGGCATCTTTAAACATCCCAACATCCAAATTATAGCGGTACCAGAAGGGGAAGAAGAAGAGCAACCAGTGGAAAACTTATTTGAACAAATAATAAAGGAGAACTTCCCCAATCTGGCAAAGGAAATAGTCTTCCAGGAAGTCCAGGAAGCTCAGAGAGTCCCAAAGAAGTTGGACCCAAGGAGGAACACACCAAGGCACATTATAATTACATTAACCAAGATTAAAATGAAGGAGAGAACTCTAGAAGCAGCAAGGGATAAGGGGACAGTCATCTACAAAGGAGTTCCCATCAGACTGTCAGCGGATTTCTCAAAAGAGACCTTACAGGCAAGAAGGGACTGGAAAGAAGTATTCCAAGTCATGAAAATCAAAGACCTACATCCAAGATTGCTCTATTCAGCGAAGCTGTCATTTAGAATGGAAGGGAAGATAAAGCACTTCTCAGATAAGGTCAAGTTAAAGGAGTTCATCATCACCAAGCCCTTATTATATGAAATGTTAAAGGGACTTATCTAAGAAAAAGAAGATAAAAAATATGAACAGTAAAAAAACAGCAGACTCACAGGTATTAACAACCACACCTAAAACAAAAGCAAACTAAGCAAACATCTAGAACAGGAGCAGAAACACAGAAATGGAGATCACATGGTGGGTTAGCAACAGGGTAGTGGGAGGAGAAGAGAGGGGGAAAGGTACAGAGAATAAGTAGCACAGACGGTGGGTAGAAGACAGGGGAGGGCAAGAATAGTGTGGGAAAAGTAGAAGCTAAAGAACTTATGACACATGGACATGAACTAAAGGGGGGAATGTGGGTGGGAAAGGGTATGCAAGGTGGAGGGGAATGAAGGGGTAGAAATGGGACAACTGTAATAACATAATCAAGAAAATATATGTTAAAAAACAACTTCTCTTACTAATTTTGCAAGAAATAAGTTTATTTTGTTTTGGTTTTAAAAAATCCTTGTGTCATGTGAGAATGTCTGTGTTTACTACTCACTGCTTGTCTTTCTGTCTTTATTCTCATCCATTGTCCTGGCCTTATTTTTGAATTTTTTTCTTTAGTCGAAGAGAACTGTGGTGTCAACATGCTTTACCAATGATTGCCTGCATTGTTTAAATACTAAATTAGCTCTGGCTGGGTAGCTCAGTTGGTTAGAGCAACGTCCATATTGAATCCCAGATCAGGATACATATGGGAAGCAACCAATGAATACATAAATAAGTGGAACAACAAATCCATGTTTCTCTGTTTCTCTCTCTCTCTCCTTCTCTCTTTCTCTTCTAAAATCAATGAATAAAAATAAGATACTAAAAGTATAATCTATGAACTGCTATGGTATTTATTTGGTTTTATTATTGTTATAACTACCCAACTTCAGGCAATTCTTCATCTAGACAGAAATAAAGTATTTTCATAAGGAACAGCAATAAGAGTATGGCTGCTATTGCTTTGTAAGTTTTTGCTGAGGATGAGGCTGAGTTTTAGCAGGGAAAACAGTTCATAAATGCCTCACTGATAACTCTTACTTCACCTCTTCCCTTTATTTTTAATCGTAGCTCTGTTATCACTGCCTTTATCTCTGCTTTTAATGTGATAATCATAGAGAAGCAATGCCCCCCCCCAAAAAAAAGAAGAAGAAGAAGCTGCTATTTACTATTTCTCCAGGCTAGCTTCCCGATTCCCATTTTCCTTGTGATGACTTAGCAACCACCGTAAGACAAGTCTTGGAAAGCAGGCAAGGGTGGCAAACTCTATAAAGAAGTAAATAGGTTTCAGAGTGATCTTGCTGGGTTTTACAGCACATTAGAGCTGATCCAGATGTGAGCTTCCTTCCTAGGTCCTTATATTGGAAGGTATGTTGGCATGTAGGATTTACTTTGGTTATTGACCCACCTCTTGAGAAACCACACTAATTACAGCAAAAACACCGCTGTTGGTAAATAAACAAACTCTCCTTGTGGAATTAGGAGATAATTTAGGTTAGAACCTAAAATACCACACTTTCCGGGAACGTCACAAGGAGGAAATAAAAAGAATATCGGAACACAAATTTTTGAAATCTAAAATTGGAACAAAATTAAGCTTTCTATTTAATAGTAAGGTGACATATTGGAATTATGTAATTTATTAATAAATATGAATATATTAAGTAGATCACATCAAAAATATTTACTAGTAACTATGTCACCAAAATGTTTGGAAACCACTGGTTTTAGAAGTTGACTTTCTAACTGGATTCTAATAGTTATTACTTACTGTAAAAATTGCTACGTCTTTATTACATTAGGGAAATTGAAGGCTAGACCAATAGAACACAAAATTCATCCAAATTCTCAAAGATGTGAACAAATAAATGGGAATAACTTTTTAGGACTCTTATTTATGATTTTCCCATACACACATATGAAAACCTAATATGTTATGATCAAATTCTATGTTTGAAAAAGAATCTTAAGCCACCAAAACACTTCTTTATTTTTGTTTTTATGAAAGACAATCATATATGTGGCAATGCAAAACAGTATAAAGGACTTAAAATGAAACATTGTTTGGTTTGATTGTTTTTAAGTTTTGTAATGATAATTATGTCATGCTATGTATATTCTTTCAACTTGATGTTCTCAATGGCCCATTAGGTTTCTAAGACTTCTCCCTGTTGATATGTGAAGCTGTTGTTCATTCTTTCATTGTTGAATAGTATTTCATTGTGTTGACATATTGCACAACAATTCATTTAACTATTCTTTCTGTCAGTGGACATTTTGGTGGTTTATAAATTGCTTATTGGTTTGTTTTGCTATTAATAGCAATGCCACCTTGAATATCCCTGCCCATACTCTTTGTTTACACATGTAACCATTTCTTTAGGCAGTGATTTCCAAACCTTTTAGCCCACAATCCACAATAATGTATAGTTTACATTTTAACACAGATTATATACACGGGCACACATGCAAATAAAACTGAAGCAAGTTTAAACAAATAGTCTTTACCCTTACTACTTAGAAGATATGCTAATGTTTTCTTATATTATATTCTATGTATTATAATTATATGCATCATTTTATAGCTTGTTTTGTTCTACTTAATTCTAAAAATGTTTAAAAATACAGCACCAGGTTATATACCTGGTAATAAAAATGCTCAGTTTTAAAATATATACTTCTCAGTTTTATAAGATGATAATTATTTTCAAAATATGATTGAATCACATCAAATTTCAACCATTTCCATAAACCAATTCATCCTGTTCCACATTCTGGAGACACTTGGTATTATACTACTTTTTCCTTACCAATCTAGATCACATAAAATATTATCTCATTTTAATTTTCATTCCATTTTTTTAATTGGCAGTTGGACATCACTACATATTTTCATCTTCTTTGAAGTGCTACCTGATTTTTAGTGATTTCTAATAGTATTGCTTTCCACACTGATTTGTAAGGAAGTTTACAGTACACTTGGTACTAATTTAATCTTAATTATATACATGTTCAGTGGTTTTTTTCTGTTTGGTTTTGCTTTTCACATTCTTTATTTTGTCTTTTAACAAAAAAGAAAATAGTATTTGCATTCTTACAGATAGGGAAAATGAGGCTCTTGATTCCTTGTTCAATACCATACAAGCAGTAATTAAAATAACATATTCAAACCTTAATGATTTTGATCTTGGAACCCACCAAGAATAGTGCTTCTCTATTACTGGCAATTATATTTTGTTCCCTGCTTAATTTTTATGCCACCCTGCTTCATGTTTAATTTTCTTCCTTGCTCTTTAATTTTATTTTATCCTGTTCTTTTATTTTTATAATTTTTCAAATATCTTAGTATATATTAATTACACTAATATTTTTTAGGTTCCCCAAATCATCTCTTTCATTCAGACTCAAATATTTTGTTTTTTTCTGGTTATTATTTTGAGTGCTGCTGATTCTCCTGATCCTTGATTGTTTGTTCACATTTACAACCAAAGACCTGAGCATTTATTTGGGATTTTTGATGGTGTTGCATGTGTAGGTAAGCCTACTTCTACCTGGATCTCTCTCACAAGGGGAGATTCTCACTAGGGTCAGTATATTGGGTAAGGTGAGACATAAACATTAATAAACATCACTTCAGGATGAACAGTCATGGCATTCTTGGTCAGGCTGCGAAGTCCAGCTTTTATATTTGTGTGTGACTGCATGTTGTATGTGCACGTGTGTGCATTGGGGTGAGCAGATAGGGAAGTATGGCATTACTTGCTCCTGAAGTTGTCATATGTAGACCTACTTCATACTCTGTGCTCACTAAATCAATGGTGCTAAGCCCGTGGCGTCTTTGAAGTTCTACTGAGCGCACTGGTCCCTGACTTTTCTTGTAGTTTTCTTAGTAGATGCCACTGCTCCTGTACCTAACTCATCCGCAACCCGGACCTTGATACTATCTTCCAGAAAATTACAGACATCTTTTATTCTTTTGACACTTTCCTCTCTTCTTCTTCCATGGGTTCATTTACTTACTTATAATATATTTTATTTTTATTTTAGTTTTAATTCAAGAAAGACATGAAGAAAATGTGTGACCCCAGTCTTTCACCATGGACTAGATGACACAGGAGTCATTAGTTTTACCTTTTCTTTATCAGTGATTAATTAGTACACAGTGTGTGAGCTTGAAATGTAGGAAGGAATGAGAAGTAATATAGTTGGAGATTCCTTTATTCATTCAGCAAATACTGAACATCTTGCAGAACCTGGTTAAGAAGCAGAGGCATGGTCGAATGAGAACCAAGAGAAAGCCATGTCAGACTTGTCAAGGTAAGGGATAATTTCAAGAATTGTTAATGGTTAAAATTATCTATTGCTGAGAAGTATATAAACATGATAAAAACTCTAAAATGATGCAGCCTAGTGTATTAATTGAGGGAGTCAGTGGGTCCAGGCTCATCCACATTTATATCTTCTGCCTCTACTCTGTCAACTCAAATGCAATTTTCCTCAATAAGATGACACAAACTGAAAGTATTCCTGTGTAACTGTATATCTAGACATGCCAAATCACCTGTATTTTATTTTTGTAGTTGCACTTCTTTTAAAATACTGGAACTATAAAATGTTTCTGTAACTCAAATTCAATAACTCAATAATAAGATGCACTTTGGACACTGACTTCACCTTATAAAAAAAATTGAATGAGAGCTGGCCCCTTCCAACAAGACTTCATAATGATAGAGAGAAAATACCTGTAGTCCTTTTATCATTCTTACACTATATTTTTAGGACAGTTGCATGCCTTTTGCTAATCTCTGAACCTCAATAACTTTCCAGGTGCAAAATAATAAGCCAAAGAAGTTACACAAATGATATTAAAACTTCCACTGAACTGGACATAATAGAATATAATTTTCTTCCAAATCTCAATTATAAATCCCTAGAATATACCCAATAATCTGCTCAGGCTAAGATAAGAAAACGCTAAGAACATTTATTTCATAAATTTGAACTTCAAAGAGTTATCCTGAACCCTTTCACTGTCACAGAAGTAACCAAGCAAAGGTCAAGCTCTCATTAAAGCTTATCTGAAGCCAGAGTTTTATGTTATGGTTTATTGCCTCAAGTACCAATTAACAGAATTAAAGAAATGAAGAACCAGTCATTCAGACCTTTGCAGACAAACTCTCATCCTTCTGCATAAAGCTAAAATATTGCCATTTTAATCATGTACTATTTTATTAGGTGCTTAACTCTGTAGATTTTATCAATAGATATATAACCTTCATTTTTAACAAGATGCAGAGGAGATTTGAGGAACATTTACTCAAAAGCTAATAAAGTAAAATCTTAGAAGTATTTTCTAACCAGTGCCTTAAATGTGGACATAAATTATTAATGAGTTTGAAATGCGTAATAATAGGGACCTGGAAAGAGACTATAAAGAATTGCTGAAATATCCATGATATCAAGGGTGATTGTCTTCATAGGAGGCATATAAAAAAACAATAAAAAAACACAATTGCAGGCTGCAACATTAACAAATTTTGCCTACAAGGCTGCTGATGGAGATGGAAGGCAAAGAGAAGATAGTTATAACCAGGAGGGAGAGTACACCGGGGTTCTTTTCTTTGTTCACTACTATTATTTTATGTAACCTAGAAGTACAGTCAAATCTCAGTTCTTGAATGTCTTGGTTCTTGAATAATTTGGTTATTGACCAAGTTGTTCACTGAGAAAAGTCTCGGTTGTCTAACAAAACTTCAGGTCTTGACTGTCCACCCGGCAGCCCTTTCATGCTGATACCTCTATGATCAGTCACGTATCTCTCAGGTGACAAAGGAGATTCAGTTTTCAAACAAATTGATTCTCAAACAGTTTTCTGGAATTAATTAAGTTCAAGAACTGAGGTTCCACTGTTCTCATCCTTCCTGTGGCTAAATACTAACCATGTATCACTAATAGTCTCCTTTAAACACTTTCAGGTGCAATATATGTGTATGTGTGCGTGCATACTCATGTGTGTGTGTGTGTGTGTATTTAAAAGTATGTATATGTATATATGTATTTATATTTAAAAGTATGTGTGTATATTTAAAAGTATGTACATGTATATGTATGTATATGTATATGTGTACACACACACATCAGTTTCATGATCAGCATAAGCTCCAGACTACCAGGGACTTGAACCAGTAAGTACCTTCCCACAGACTAAACTCCTTATGCCTTTGCTCCCAGAGATCCCTAAACTCTACATCTACTGTCCACTTTCAAAATTGGAACTAAAAGCATACCCCACATCTGCCTCTAGGAAATGAAAGCTGTCCCTCCAAATATTTAAAGCCATCGTAGCAATTGAGTCTGTAAATGAACTCAGGGGTAAACTTTAAAGAAAAATTCCCTGTGAACAGTAAGCAAGCAAGGTTGCAGAAAGAAAATTATCTTTGATAAACTGAGTGTCCTTGAGCTGTGCACAGATGAAGATGGGTTTTTACATTATTAATGTCATTTAAGGGACAGCTGAAGTTGTAAGCCTCTTAGGACTTTTTGTGACTGAGATAGCCTTGCCCTGTTTTGAAAATCCAGCTTTGTAAAGACCTTCACATTGGCACTAGCTTAAAATCCAGTGTACGTTGCCTGTTTTAATAAGGAATACATAGGTAAGAGTTGATGTTTTCTGTCAATTGCTTTATATTAAAGAAATATTTTGTCACAACAATTTCCTCCTCTGTGACTACTACTCAGTCAGTAGCTTCTTACTCTAAGTCTTTCCTGTCCCATCATCCTTTTTGCAGGCTAGTACAATGAACTCATCCTGGCTACTGAGATAGATAAGGTTACCCACAAAGTATCTAATATCTTTTTTTGTAGGGATTAAACATCTTCTTTCTTCAGTGTTCAGACCAAATATTTTGTCTGAACACATGGGGTACACCCTAGCTGTGATGGATTTTATGTACTCTGTAAAAATCCAGCAATAAAATCAATTTACCTCTAAATTCTTTAAGCAAATTAAGTCTCTCTACTTTGAAACAGAATGGCTGATTTGTGCCAACTGACTTCCTCCCTCATGCTTTCCACGAATAAAACAGCACTGCAGCTTAAACAGATGGTGGAAATAGAAATGACATAAAGAACCCTATGCTTTTATGTAGAAGTTTGGGATTCAAGTTCTGCCTTTGACATATCAGTTCTAGGTCCAAAAATCTTACTTTCTTTTTTCTCAACTGTAAAGTAGGAAAAATAGTGTCCACTAATATAACAGAAATATTATTCAAATTAAGTGAAGGCTTTTAAGAAAGTCAAAAACGATGCCAATGATGATGATGATGATGATGATTCTGTGAAGTCATTGCCTGTTCAGAGTACTGTCTAACCATGTTTCATTGCTGTTGTTGCTGTCATTGTTCTTGTTCCCACCTTAATTTCTATGACAGAAAAAGGAAAAAACAAATTTTTCAGGGCAAAGACTAATAAATTTGATAGAATTAACCCAAAACTAAAAATGCACCCTCCAATGCCCCCTTTCATTTTGAAGCTACACTAATTATCAGGGTTTTACCTTAATCTCCTCTTTAATTTCTAATTTGAAAATCCTGTTTTCTAACCACAACTTCCTTCACTCCATGCGTATTCTCATTTTCACGGTCACAAAACTTGCTGTGGAGCCTGTTGAAAATCCCTCAACTCTTGAATTTCAAAATATGCTATTCCTTAGCATGACTCTCTGGAGTCACTTGCCTCTGCACCTGTAGAATATACTGTCTCACTCCCTTGACCTGCCATTAATCTTTCACCTAGTCTCTCTTCTGAGGAAAAGTCAAGGTCCATTTTTTCTTATTCCCATTACCAAGCATCTAAAGAAATTACTGAAAGGTGCTGACTGACTGGGTTACACACTAAAGTTTCTCTGGACTCATTTGTATCTTTAAAGTTGTTTGATAGTAATCCTCTGGTTCATTTCTGTCAGTCACCACATACATTTAATACAGATGTTATTCCAGACTTTTACCGTTCTCTTAAGCTCTCTGATCCACACCAACCCACTGCCTTGAGCTAATAATCTAGCTTCTTATTACTTCATGAAAATGGAGGAACCTAATGGAAACATTCTCCAATATCCTTGCATCTTACACTCAATAAAGGGTTTCAAATTCTTTTGTCCTGCTTTAGCAGTAAAGAAATTATTTTTTTTTTGTATTCTTTTGAGGCATGGGCCTTTCAGCCATGCTCAATATGATAACATTTTCTTCACTTCCTAACTCTTTGGTCTGTCAAGTTTCCTTGTTCTTGTGTATATACCTTCTTCCTTTCCACTGGCTCCCTCTTCTCAGCCAAAAACTTGTTCAATAAACGTTAGCTTAGACTTGTCTCTCATCATGTTGCTGAATCCTCACTTTTTTTCCTCATTAACATCCTGAGAAAGTGTTGTAACTGGAAATTTTGGGTTGTCTGTAGAGACAATTTTGCTTTAAATGTTGCTTCACTACCCATCCTATCTCTTTTAATCCTCTCAGGGTTCACTCATTCTTTCCCATAGTTTCAATGTGTATATACACACATAGCTTTAAACTCTTTCTAGGTTAATATCAATTACAATTTTCTACATAATATCTTCACCTGAATTGCTGTAAGCATATCAAATTCAGAACGTCCTGGAGTAAAATTTCAGGGGCTCTCTCTTGACTGTAACTCTTCAATACCATTTTTCAACCACTGTTTGAAATTAGGCCTCCTTGTTCTTCTGAACCCCTTTAATTGCTCATGAAGATTCTTCAAAATCTAACTCTAATATCACTTCATTAATCAACCAATTCATTATTATTTTCAATTACTCAACTCCTATATTGAATTCCTAAATTGGAACACGAACTGTTGCTAAGCACTGGAAACTCAGTAGTGAGTGAAATAGATACACTTCCTGGCCTTCGGAGCTCTGTGGAAGTCTCTCTTGACCTTCCCATTATAAATAGACCCCTCCATTTTGTGGTTTTTCATGAAGAGTTGGATAGTCCCATATTATAAAAATTATTGCATTTTTTAAAATTTACATAGTTATTTTTATGGCTTCCATCTATCAGCTGGGCTCCTTGAGAACAAGAGCTGGTTTTATACAGATGTGTCCAAAGAGCTGTGTTATTATTTTCCCAGTACATGAGTTACATGAGTCTCATAACTACTTCTTCATGTTCATTGTTGCCTGAGGAAAGTAAATGTGGAGTCTGGGAACCAAAATATAATTATGACCCAAATGTTTAAGAGAACTTACTTTAAAAAATGGTGTTTCAATAGGTTGGTTCCCTGGGAAAGAGTTACCCTTTGCAGAACTTGATAAATCTGTTTCATAATTCTGCTTAATATATAAGGACTGGTAAACAGGAAAATAAAACAGTCAAATAAGCTTCTTCAATTTAAGATTATTAAATTACAAATTTCTGGTCAAAATATTGTATCAAATTTTATATCATTGATTAATTCACTATCTTAAAATTTTCTTATTATTTTTACTTTTCTTTTGGGCACAATCTGAGAAAAAACAGAACTGCATTTAGTTTAACTCTAGAGTACAATTAAAAGAATTAGCTTTGGTCTGTGGAGACACAGCAACCGAGAAATTGCCACAGAACTCAATATTAAAGAGAAAGGTCTTATTGGGGGCATGTGCAACATTGTGATTTGAAAAGAAGAGGCAGAGACCAAGACAATGAAAGATGTTATCAGTGAATACTTGAAGAAAATGTCAATAAAATGTACCAGTTATACTGAAAACTGTTCTCCCATCTGTCACTTAAATTTTACACCTGTATATGGTAGATGCAGCTCATTCACCCAATTGCAGATATCATCTTACTATAGTATTTGGTGATAGCTAGTAAAATATTCATTAAATATTTTAATGATTTTAATCATTCTTCTCTGCTTCCTACTTTTTCTATAGAAGAAAATGAGGCAAGACTGCATTACATCTTTACAGAAACTTTCTTCAAAATGCTGATACCTAAATCATAATATTTTCAAGTTAAGATTTAAATAAAATTTTACATTATTAAAATATTAAATATTAAATACCACCTCTTAGTAATAGAAAACAAACATTGGTATAACTACATAATCTGTTTATATGATTACAATGGCATATATTTAATAGTCTATAGAAGAAAATAGAAAACCAAGGCATTTTAAAATAGGATGCTTTATTTTATTAAAAAATCTTGTATTAGATTTATGTCCTTTAGTTTAATATTTAATCCTCCAAGTCACAGCCAGAAACAGAGAATTTGAATGGCGCTGAATATGTGACTCCAGGGCAGTAGTTTCTTGTAGCTTAAATAGACTGTATTATGCCTGATGGATCTGCCTCTGCTTTCTTTGTTGAATCCCAAATTAGAACTTTTTTTCTGTCTATATAAAAAAGAAGGAGAAAGATAAAAGAGGAAAAAGGAGAAGAAATGAGACAGGGAGAGGGAGGGAGAGGAGAAGGAAGCCAAGTGTCTCTTCCAGACAGTAGTCCTCCAAGAATTTATAGCCTCTTAAGTCTTGATTTCTTTAATTTTTTTTACATCCTCTTTATGTTCTAAGCTTCCTCATATTCCCTTTATTCCAAAAGTCCATATTCCTCTTAAAATATGCTGTTTATAACTGAACAAAAGATTGGAGGAATAAAACTATCTCCTTAAACCTTTAATTTTCTTTTATCATCGCTTGTTTGTTTGTTTTTAAATGTTGCCTTCCTCAAGATTCTACCCTTAGTCACTTTGCTTCTCACAGTACTTGCTCTTACAAAGGAATGGCACTCATCTTCAGGATTACAGTTGTGCTGATAACTCCAAACTTTACATCCTATCTCCCTTCTGCTCAGAACATTGATTTCAGGTCATCTGACACCTCAGACACTAAACACAAAATGAATACTTTGTATGTCCTTCAAAGTTATTTCTCATCCTTTGGTTCTAGTTTCTCCCAATGCAAATGTAATCAACACTTTAAGCTCTTTGTACTTTGCAATGGTCAGTAGTTGCCATCTCTGGGCCAAATTTGACAGTCTTATTTCTCATCCTCAGTCCATGGTTTGAAACCTCCTCCGTATCCATGCCTCCACCAGAAATTTCAAACTGTTTGAATCAATCTTATAAAGATGCTTTTATAATATTACAGCCTTCTTCAAAATGGATTTTCCAATTTACAGTAAGGTTAGCATAACTTTAAATTCTTTCCATAATATTTGGCCACAGACTGTGGTACAACTTCATCTTAGACCGCATTGTAAGCGTACTCACAATAGCGATAATGATCATTACAGGTGCCATTTATTGAATTCCAGGCACAGTACCAGAATATTTTATATATAATATCTCAGTTAAATCTTTACCACCAATCTGTTACATAGGTTTTGCAGTTGATATACTTTACAGTTGAGGTTTAGAGAGGCTCAGAAATGTTTCATGGCTGAGAGGAAGTGACAGGATGTGAACTGAGGTTCTGCTGAGATCCCTAACCATTAATTTTTCCTAATGGCATGCTGTCTCTCAAAATGTATTTTAACCAGTAAGTATACTACACTCTAATTCAGCTATCATGGATATTTGTTTGCTAAACAACTCATGCTCAATTTTTCATAGCTGCAACATCATCCTCTGCATGCATTCTATAAGTCAGTCATCCAGAACACAGTGTGAGTTTTAATAACTTGGCCCTTCACTCATGATTCTCTCCTTTACTAAAACTCTGACCCTTTTCGGGCTTTATGCAAATGCCAATTTCTCATGAAGTCTTCTAAAATAAAACTAGTTGAATTTGGTTGCCTTTTCTTTGGTTATCCATTGCACAGTATTATTACATCTATTATTGAATAAAATGCATTTTTACTTTTTAATATTCTACTTGTTCCATGCTTGGCAGAGATCCTATCTTCTTCATTTTTTTAGCCTTTGGCAATATTCTTTGACATACCATGTGGTCAACAATTACCTATTAAACAAATACTCTAAAAATTATATTTGCAATCAGGTAAACTCTAGGAAAAGGAGTTTTAAAATAAGAATATTAGGTGCCTTCCTATTATTCAACATAGAATGTAGACTTATGAAGCTTGAATGGAATTTCTAGCCATCTGAGATTTCTTTGAAAAGTGAATGTAATCCTGATAGGGGACTCAAAATTTGGAAAATTTTAGTTTAAGGTAAATAGTTATAAGCCTAGTAAGTAATGCATATGTCAAAGC
This sequence comes from Anoura caudifer, assembly GCA_004027475.1. Taxonomy (NCBI): domain Eukaryota; kingdom Metazoa; phylum Chordata; class Mammalia; order Chiroptera; family Phyllostomidae; genus Anoura; species Anoura caudifer. The sequence goes on along the minus strand of PVKU01004304.1, from coordinate 29,231 downwards.
TTTTGTTTCAGAACCTACAGATAAGGCCCACCCTGGCTCCAGGGAGAAACAGCCAACCTCCTGGGGCACTGCTACAGATTACCAACTGGGGACAAGTGGCGGCATCAAGTGGCGACACTGGGGCATTGTGCTCCAGGGAGAGACAGAGGACCACCTGGCCCTGGGAACAGCTAACTACCCAGGGCAAGAATACTGCAGCTTTTTTAATCCAATATTCCCCGAATTTCAAAACCCCTCACCCTCACTGAACCTTGTTTATCCCCTGTTATAAAAACATTGGCCTAGAAAGAAAATGTAAAACTGTTTTAGGGTGTGAACCCGCCATCTTCTCAGATTGCCAGCCATCTGAATAAAGCACCCATAAAGATTCAATCTCTATGCCCAGGCTGGTGTGGCTCAGTGGATTGAGTGCTGGCCTGCAAACCAAAGGGTTGTGGGTTCCATTCCCAGTCAGGGCACATGCCTGGGTTGCAGGTCAGGTCCCCAGTAGGGGGCACATGAGAGGCAACCACACACTGATGTTTCTCTCCCTCCCCCTCTGTAAAAATAAACAAATAAAGTACCTTTTTTTTTTGAAAGGACTCAATCTTTGTCTCTGCTTATTGGGTTGGCAAGTGACAGGCAGCATGAGCTCCAGTGTCCTTTCTGGTTTCAATTCTATGCTATGGCCCAAGATCTGGTCATATCCATTTACTAATTCACTTTTTAGGGGTAAAGGGAGAGCAAGATGAAACATTTATGCCTTTCATCTTCCATCTCCTTTCCTTGACCTTGAAAATTCTAAAGTAGTCAAGTACTGAATAGGCAACAGCAATGGCACATTTTACTAATGTGGTTATCGGGAAACATGTGTCCAGTGGTTCACATTCTTTTGGAATCCATATAACTTATGAGAAATTCATATTTCTTATGACCATATATAAGCAAAACTTTTAAAATATAGGTTACCAGGACCCAGTTTGGGTTATTAGGCATAGTATAGACCTTATTTCAAAAAATAACACCAATTTGGGAAAAAAATTACTATGACAGATCAAAATGTCAAAACCTATCAATAAATCCAACATTATACCACATTTTGCTTAAATGTGTTTTTTTGTTTCTAAGACTAAGTTTGCAACATGGGGTTCACATTAATACAGTTTTCCTTTAAGTAAAATATTCGGAAATAGAAAGTCATACAATAGCAATAAATCAAAGGTACCTTTCTATCTAAGTGACACAATTGTGCTGACAAATATCATATATGAAAACATTCTTTTCTCACAAGATTTGACTAACTGTTGTTCATTATTTTATTATTCTGAAGAATAGCCTAAAATCTTTCCTTTTAATGGGAAGAAGGCGATTTTAAAGTGAAATAATGGAGTTCCTGCCCTTTCTTTCCCTCCACAGGAAGCAAACCATGCCAAATCCTGCTTTCCTAAAAATACTTCCACGGAGGGCTGGCCAATCAGAGCTCTCACAGAAACAGAAACACAGCTGCAAGCATTACCTTTGGCCAAGGCCTCCTTTCTGTCGCTGTTTCCTACACTCGGTGTCCTTCTGAATCGCGCTGGTAAATTAGCATGGGGAGACCGTGTGCTGGTCTGGGGCACGTGCCTTCAGGAGTCACGCTGTGTGGGCCATTAAACAAATGACAAAGAAGGAAGAAAACAGTCCTCCTTAGCATAAATATCCCATGATTGATGATAGCCCTCTTTATTTATTCCTGCCCAGAGTGTTTGCAAGTCTATTCAGAGTCAAATACTGGCTTTAATACAAATCCCCGGAAAAACATTTCATATTTCACCTAATAGTTAAGTCAGTTCTCTGAAGTGTATTTCCTCTCTTGTGCAAAAAGCAGTCCCAGCATTATCCTTTGCTTGTTTTGCTTCTTGCTTGATTTTAGCTATTAAACCTCAATCTCCCCCCTCCCTTTTATTTTCTAAATAGTTTATAGATTGAATAATGACATGATTAAGTAATGCTATGAAGAATGAGATGTATCTATTCAGAATTCAGCAATAAAATCTTACTTTTTTTAGGTAAATCAAAGGTATTAAATTGATAATGACTAGACAGCAGTTCGATATGGGAGGGACATCTCACTTTCTCTCAAAAACAAGAGCTTCTCTAAAAGCAATAGTCCACCCGGTATAGAGGTCTGCCCGCCCCACAGTGTAGGATCAGCAGAATTGTGTTCCTGTTCCCCCTCTTCTGTAATTCCCAGCACATTCAGTGGATTACATACTGTTTATGCATCTTGCAGCCTCCCTGAGCCTGTTTCTTTACAGTACTTAATCCTGCTGCTAAAAGGAAAATAGGCTCTGACAATCCTCTTTGGCTGCCAAAGCTGCTGCCTCTGAATGAACACATCCTGCTCCCAGGAGTCCAGCTGATCCCTGTGATCCCTGAATCCAACAAGAGTTCAAAAGAATTCTGTGTGCCTCAAGGGGCAAAAATTGCTATTCATTTAGGATTTAGGGATGAACCAGAGCTCCTGTCACCTAAGAGCTGATGCTACCCTGCCTCCCGGATTTTGCTGTGGCTGCTGCTGCTGCTGCTGCTGCTGCTGCTGCTGCTGCTGAACCAGCTCAAACTGCAGATGAGTCCAAAGGCCACAGTCTGCCTCTGACTGCGGATCTCCTCCTGCAGGACGCACCTCAAATCAGACATGAGAATGAGGCCATTGAATTTCCTTCTGTCGCTGGGAGCTGGCTGTAAATGCTAAAGTTAAGTTGTTGAAATGACTGTGTCAGGGGACTTGCAAATGAATCTACTGTCATTCCAACATAACCCAGTTTTACCCTGTGTTCAAAGTGAATGGTTTTAGACACTTAGTTTAAAGTCTCACTATGATGATGTTTGGCAAAAACATCTTTAGAACACATTCTCAGAGGAATATTGACAGCTAAACTGACAGCTTAGAATCACAATGGTAGAGTATATTTCATGACACTTTTCATAAAAGGATTTAAAAATGTAAAAAAGTGAATGATTTCACAACAGCCACAAGAGATAGGTGGCAAATATTCTTCGATGTAAGCAATGACAACTTTGTGCAAATTCAGATGTGAAAGTAAATTTTTATAAAGTTTATAAATCTGTTTATTTGAACAGATAGCATTCTAGGACTAGGGACCAAAATGAATGCATCATACTTGCTGTGTTCCACTAAGAAATATCTTAAATAGATTTGAAGGCCCCCATTAAAATTATTTAACATATATTTTGACACATCAAAAAAATTGTGAGGGACATCTACCTTGAGCTTAGTATTCATAAAGTGCTTTGGATGAAATTTTGATATACAGTTCTAGAATGGAGATTCTCAGTGAGTTTATATGTTTTAATTATAGTAAAAATATGTGTGTACAAGGATTTCATGATAGATAGTATGTGTCAGTAGTTAATTGTGTCTTCTTCTAGATAGTATCTGAGATATACACTGTCTTATGGTATGAATATGTGGTTGACTGAATAAAAGAAGATCATTAACCAGGATTTTATCACATATGTAAAAAAGTTTAAAGTAGAGATTGATTTTTTCCCTTCAACAATGTGTAGCTTTGTAGACTAGTAAATGCTTGTATATTAGGAAAAGCAATATAAACAAATTAATTACTGGTTGCCCCTGTTTTCTCCCCAGTTTCCGTTCCCTCCCCTCCAGCCCTCTAGAATGTGAGCAGTACGTGGTGGAAACACAGCTCACTCCTCCTCCGCTCTATGTCAACTGGGACAGCTTAAAAACTGGGGTTGGAATCATCTGAACCTTCTTTACTCACATTTGTGGTGCTTCTCGCTGGCTATCAGCGGTCTTGGTTAGGCTGTTGGCTACTTTCTCAAAGCATGATGGCTGGGCTCTAATGATGAATGTCCTGAGAATGAGAGGACCAAGCAGAATACATGCCACCTCTTATGGAAGTCATGAAACATCAAGTCCAGCGATCCTATTTGTCAAGTCAGTTATAGAGCCCCAAATTCAAAGTGAAGGTAACTGCACTTAATGGAGAGTTGCACGGTTCTATAACAGCATGTGGTAACAAAGAAAGTTGTGGCCAATTTTTGGAAAATGCCAAAAAAGAATATCTTTAGTGTACCAACATTAAGTACAAAATAATGGACTAATTATTTGTATTAGGTATTTGTCATTCAATAATAAATATATTCTTACATTTTATTCTCTAATTCCTGTTAGTAGTAGCCAAATAAAACAAACAAATTTGGCTGGCTCCACCCACAGAGCTCCCCCACCCCCATCCACCACAGATGAGAATAAGTCTACCAAGACATGATCTGCTTGGGGAGGAAAGGTGCTTGATCTCTCAAAGGAGAAGGGCCAGGAGCCTCTTCCTCAATGGGCTTTTATTGTGTTTATTTCCATAGGAATAAGGGTTTATATGTAAAACTCATCAATCATTGTCAGGTAGTAGTGATCAAACAATAGACAACATTCAAAGAACTCTGAGGGTTTATTTTGAGTCAGGGTCAGAGGGCCATAATACTTTGGGGAACAAGTTCATTTCATGCTTGGACCCTTATCATTTAAATTGAGGGTATTAGCAAAGCAGGTTTCATAGGATTTTATGCATTCTTTCTTAGGCCTGATTGCCCCAGGGAACCCACCCTGTCCAGAACAGGGCCACACCCACCTCAGGCATTGTTTCAGGCTTAAGTCAGGCAGGGGAAGAAAAGCTGCCAAGAGATTAGGAGACTTCTTGGACAGAATGAGGACTCAGGCTATGTCAAAGCTAAGGGGCGAGGGTCCATATAGCACCCCTCCATGTCCTTCCCTGAGGACCCCTTCTCAACCATGTCCGTCTTAGGTCATCCCTCCTTTGAGAAATCTTACCTGTCATTGGCTAACCAGTCATCTGCCTGAGGCCAAGCAGGGTGAAGTGAAAGGGAGCAGAGTCCAGCCAGTGCCCTTACAAGGAAGATAAGCTTTGTCTCCTAAGTGGCTTATAGTCCCAAGGTCTTTTTACTCAGCCTTAGTCAGGAGGGGTTACAGTTTCTGAAACCAGTCAGGGTGGTTCCCAACAAACAAACAAACAAACAAACAAATGCCTGGACTTTCTATAACTCAGGTTGCTTTCTAGTGCTTGATTTTTTTATATAGTTTCTGGACTGCAAGTTTGTGTCCTTTTTTTGCCTCTCTGTGGTTTATTTTATATTATTGTATTGCACTAGAAAATGGATAAAGAATGAGATAAAAATTATAGCACAAATGTTAAAATTTGAGACATTTCTGACCCTGGTCATAAACAGTAATCCAGAATTGGATTCATGAGAGTAACTTTGAATAACATATTTTTAACTCCTACACAGGGTTGGTTGGTCGGTGGTGGTGGTAGTAAATGTGGACTGGTAAGAAACACTGATTTTTTTTTAGTTAAGACATTTGATTTTCTTTTCCTTTTAAACACAGTCATTCACAAACGTAGAACACACTTAAAACTGAACGTAGCTGGTATTTTTGGAGATCAGATGGGTCTGTAATGACTGCCTGCAGATGAACCTGGGCAGCATTAGATGTCACTGGTATTTTCTCTCTGACATCTATTTAAACATCTATTTAAATGACTTTGGGTTTTTCCTACTTATATATTGTTTAACCTAAGCCATGACAGGCTATTGTTTATAAAATAAGGAACACTGCTTTTTAGAAAACAATTTAATGAGATCATAAATTTTTTAAATAGATTCTTAGAGAGAGAGAGAAAGATTTTGCTTTTCTGCTTATTTATTATGCATTTCTTGTTTGGTTTTTGTAGATGCCTTGACTGGAGATTAAACCTGCAACCTTGGCATATTGGGTCAACACTCCTCTTACCAACTGGGCTACCCAGCCAGGGTGATTATTTGTAGTCTAAATTCTTCTATGGCACATCAAATTGTTTGCTATATCTCCTGAAAAAGAGAGATAAATGGAGTTATGATTATGTCCACTTTTTATTTTATAAGATTCAAGACAGTCTGTATTTACTGTGTTGTTTGAAGAATGCTTATATATAAAACTAAACCTTCCTTATTTTTCACTGAGAAAACACTAAATATATAAAATTATTTTAGAGCAAAATATTAGAATTCTAAAAAATAAGATCTTGAAATAAATATATATTTTATTTTGTACAAGTAGTTAAATTTCAATCTACATTTAATCCCAAATTAAACTTGAGATAAAAATCTAATTTTAGCATCTGTGTTTACAAAGCAAGTTTTTCTTATAATTATTAAATAAATAAAGCAATTTTTATCAGCTTTTAAAGGGGCAAAAGTTAGTTATCTTTATACATGTTCATTATTAAAGGTATAATTAAAATAAAACATATACAATAATATGCTTACCTAAAACTAAATATTTTGCTTGCAATTATTTATCTTCACTTCATTAGGTATCACATATGAAAATTGCATTTTTTTTCAATTTTTAAAAAGTAGTCCATAGAATATCTGTAGTGCTAAAGGACTTCCAAACTAATAATATCTGGAAACTATTTGAGAACAGAGAGTAGAAATTATTTGATTCAAAGGAGGGACTGTTCCTGTGAATTTATATATTAATTTAGTAAACATTTGTAAACTACACAAACAAAAAAAATTCTCCTTCTCTGTCAGTTCAAACTTAAAAGGCCAGCCCTTTACTTTTCAGGTTAAATTTGCCTGAAAATTCTGGAAAGTTGTTGACATTAGACAACTGTTTCACTTCACAGTCTATGTTTTCCCCTAGTAGACATTGGGAGATGGCTGTCGTCTCATCTTGTTTCAGTTGGTACAACACTTGGAAGGCACTGTCGGTATTTAGTTGGGGCAGGGTTTACCTACACCTGGGCGTGTTAGATACCCTCTAACAAGGAAAGACTCTTAGAACAAAGCATTATTCTAGATTCCATCTGACTTTTTAAGTGCTCCCCAGGTAACAGACATTCATGACTTTGAAATACCCATTTACACTTAGCTGATCCTAAGACCTTACTAACAGATTGTTACATCTGTGTAGAGTAGTTCTACATAGTTCTAATTATATAGTTTTAATTATATTTTCCCTGTATCACTCTCATGTATAGGAAAAAAAATTGAGTATTTTATTTTAAGTGAAACTTTACCTGGAATTCTTTATCACATTAACCATGTCAGAAAATCTTGTTTCTGAGTGTGATGTTCTTTTTGCAATTAAAGTCATCACAACTATACTCTTGGATCCATCTGCAGTCACAACTTTCACATTTACAATAAGTCTCTTCAGAGGTGTACAGTGTCTGAGTGCTTCATTGTGTTAGTGGTGATGTGGGCTCTGGGTTCAGCAACCTCGGATCTTAAGTGTGGCAAAGAAAGATCTCAGAGCCAAGAATTTTAGTGCAAGAGAAAGATTACTTAGCACAAAGGCAGAAGAACTGAGACAGCTGGGCTGCACGGACTCAGGAAACAAGTTAGAGGCAAAAGCGAGGCCCTTGGAGACAGGTTCGGGGGGTCAGCCTGGGACAAGCTGCTCCTCTGGTAGAAAGTCTCCTGGGAACCTTGAAAGCTTAGGAGAAAGAAAACCACAGATACGCACCTGAGGAAAGGAAGGAGGGAGGAGAGGGTGTGTTCTAGAAAGAGGGAATGCAAGCACCTGTGTCTTTTGTCTCAAGGGTTTCTATGTGTTTTCTGAAGGTGGCGATTTTAGGGGAGGACTCCAGGGAGGATTTCAATAGAATATTCATCAGCTTTCCAGGCCTGTCTTTTCAGGGTCAAGGTCTCTACTGATTTGTCATTCATTAGTCATTGCATCTGGACCCATGTCAGCCAGGGCACAGCTTCATCTGGTTTTGCTGCTTTTCTGGGCTTGGAGCTAAAACACACTGTTATCTGCAGTTTGACAAAAACTCTATCTCTGTGGTCAATAGACCTGAGGCTTTGTTCTTAAGACAATTTGATGCTGATTAGAACCTCATTGTCCCTCCTTAATGCTTAAGGGAGCGAACTTGAAAGGGAGAGGGAGGCAGGCAATTCAGGGTGCTGGGTGAGGCCGATTTGAATCAGCTATCTCAGTTTCCCCATTCCACTTGCCCAGGAAGTTTCCAGACTTCTTACTATCCTCCCTCAATGACATCTTTTAATGTAATCATCACTGAACATTTATTTTACACTCCTTTAATCCCTCTTCATTAAAACTGAGGGAAGTGTGTATCTTCTTAATTATGTGTATAGGTGGGTTATATTACCTTCAACTTTCATTTCAGTTTTGGAAAACGGATATTAATAGAACATTGTGATAGGAAAAGGCATTGGGTATAATCAAAGTTCGAAGACATTGCTCCCGAAACATCACCGCAGACCCATTTAGGAATTGATTCTAGTCCTATATAAGCCTCAGAATAGCCAAATACTCACTGTAGACTTTAAGATTATGAAGGGCTTTGGTAAAGCCAGACCTTTTATGCAAGATGTTGTAAACTCACCCTCAAGGGCCAGGTAGTTAATATAAATGAAGCTGGTCAGCTACAAAGCAGTAAGGAATGGAGTGGATAATGGCAAATTTAACACAGTATATTTTATGTAAAGAAGGCAAGAACTACTCGTCCCAGCCAGCATTGCCTTGGAGGAATAAGAATTCAGTGTTGCCATCAGTTATTTTTTAAGCAGTGTAAAACATCCAGTTGAACAGGTACCATTTCCTAAATGTTAAAACGTTGGCATGATAAACAACCACAAACTTGTTTACAAACTATTCATGGGGGTGCCGATTTGCAGCCGCTGTTGTAAATTTTTAGTGGAAAGAAATAATATCTGGATATAAAGCCCCAAAGCACAAAAATTGCCCACTAAATTTCTTTTCAGTCAACCTTGTCTTTCACTTAGAGTTAAAGCAATATGCTCCTTGTACAAGTATAAACATATTCGAATAATGCTGCAATATCAGTTGTTTATAGTGTTTTATGGATTCTTTGATATATGCTATTGAAAACCTATCCAAAACAAGGTGTTTTATAGGTTTTAATGTACTTTGATCTCAAAACTCTTTTCAATTCATGTCCATTAATTTCACCTTTTAGAAGTAAATCTCTTGAGAATCAATGAACTCATATACAGTCTATACATAATGAACTATCCAAAACTGTTTTTGTCTTATCATTACAAAATGTACTTTATATGATTTGGTTTTTGCATTTTGTATGGGTGCACTTCATATATTTGAAATATCATTAATATAGAAAAAAGTTATAATGATGTACAGGAGCTTAATGTAAGAAAAGAGAAAATATATTTTCAATTCCTTTGTTCAGTTTTTCCACTTTCCTCCCAGAAATTGTTTCTGTCAATTTTAATTTTCACTGAGTTGAATGGGAAAGGGATGTAACAACTACCTCCGACTGCAAATTGCAATAAAAGATTAGTGAATGTTTTCAGCAGGTCCAAGTTTCATTGAACATGTCTTGAATGGCATGGGCCAAATAAAATAGCATTTTTGGAGAAACAGTAAGAGACATCATGGTGTTTTAAGTTTAGGGATTGAAAACTCACTCAGAAAATACTCCAAAATTGCAGTATAAAGGAGATGCAAGAAAAAAACATTTAAAAAAATCCCTGAAACTCTACCTAGCATAAAAATGTGAGGCAAGAATAGCTCTTATAAAGAGAGGAGAGTTGATGTAGGACAGGAACAACACAAGCACGTTTCGATGACAACCTCGTACGGGCACATTAGGGGGATCATCGCGACTGCTTCTCCAAGGCTGCTGCATCCTCAGCAGTTGTGAGCGATCCGTTAATAACTTCAAAGTTTCTGCTGTTGCATTAGAGGTCATTCCCATTCTCTAATTAGAAGCAAAGCAAAACAGAACCTATAAGAACCTTTTTGAATAATGTAGAAAGGTAAAAAGAACCTTTTTGAATAAAGTAATAAAGTTATATGCCCAAAATCAGAGGGGAGGCAAGTGTTTTATAAGAGAAGTTAAAAACAGTCTGTCAACCACCCTTAACCTCATCAGGCCTTAGCATCTCTTGACTTCAAGCCTAAAAGAAACTTTGTCATAGTTTCACTCATAGTCCGTCTAGAAGGATTCCTGGAACACTGTAGAATTGGATTTTGGAATTCTGACACCATAACCCATTCAATAGCAGACTGAAGGTTTGCTATGTTCAAGTGGCATACACAGTCTGAGGAAATCTTAGCTGAGTGTTTAGATAAAAATATCCTGATCTCAAAGCCAGGGATGCCTCCTGGTGGGGTTGAATGTATAACGATCACCAATAATTTTTTTTTCATCTCAGAATTAGACAACCAACAACAATTTAGTTAATTCTAGTCTTTTAGTGTCCTCACATATAAAAATATATTTTAGATGAAACATAATGTTTTCTTTCTGAAAAATACATCACAGTAGATAAAATACTAGGGTAGCGGGAAAATGAGTAAAAATGACATTTTGGCTCTACAAATAAAAATGAGTCCTTGATGAAATTTTTGATGACCTGTAACAAATACCTCCTACAGAAATTTACAAAATAGTACTTGTAGTAGAAAAGCACAGATATATAAATCAAGGACTGAATTACTATATTTATTTATCGGTGGGAAGACTCTTTATTTTTAAAAGTTTTTTTTTTAAAGATTTTATTTACTAGAGAGGGGAGAAGGGAGGGAGAAAGAGAGGAAGAGAAACATCGGTTGGTTGCCTCTCGGATGTGTCCTACCCGGGACTAAACCCGCAACCCAGGCATGAGTCCCCACTCGGACTCAAACCAGCCACTCTTTGTCCTGTGGAACAATATCCAACCAACTCTGCCACACTGGTCAGGGCGGAAAGGCTCGTTTAGTGCTGCCATTAAAAAGGAGATTATTTTGACCACTGACTATATGGCCAGGACGACAGCACTCACATCATCTGCAATTTTGCTTCCCACAGTTTCAGTTACCAACAGTCAACAGCAGTCCAAAAATACTAAATGAAAGATTCCAGAAAGAAATAATTCATGGGTTTTAAATGGATTCTAAGTAACGCGAAGAAACCTCCCCCTGCCTTGCCTCTCCGTCCTGCCCAGGACCCGAGTCACTCCTTTGTCGTATCCACTCCATAGAGTCCATCCACCCATCAGTCACTAAGTAGCCTCTTGGTCATTGGACCCCTGCACAGTATTGCAGCGCTTGCGCTGGAGGAATCCTTACTGTACTGAATAACGGCTCCGAAGCAGCAGAGTAGTGATGCCGGTGTTTCGGACATGCCAAAGGCAAGTCATAAAGTGCTCCCTTTAAGTGAAAAGGTGTAAGTTCTCAATGTAAGAAAGAAAAAAAATTGTATGTCGAGATCGTTAAGATGTACATTAAGATAAAATCTTCCATCTGTGAAATTATGAAGGAAAAAGAAATTAATTCTAGTTTTTGCTGTTGTACTAATCCTGTAAGCTTTTGCTGTCAAACTGCAAAAGTTATGGCCACAGACATGGTAAGTGCTTAGATAAATGGCAACGGCATTCGACTTTATCATGGGTATACATGTATAGAAAATATACACACGTGTATAGATATTCACATATTCAGTACTGTCCATGGTTTCAAGCATCTACAGGGGGGCTGGGGTTCTTCAAATGTATCCCCCATGACTAAGGGGGAACTACTGTACTGTAACAGGATGGGAAATAAGTCCCCAAAGTGAAACAAATGATGACAAAAAAATGGGCTGTTGAGCAGAAATAGTTTTCACAAGAGGCCTCAATATAGAATAAAAAGCAATTGTTTCAGTTACACTGAAAGCCACTATTGCTAATATTGTTTTAAGAATGTGTATATGTGTTTGCATGTATATATATTCACTATATTAATATACTGAAAATAAAATTATGTTTATAAATTAACTTAACAAAGTTGAATCTATCTTAAATTTAATATAGATATAAAATTCATATCAAACATATACTTTAAAAAATCTTATTCTTTTTTTAGTTTAAAAAGTAGGTGAATGTGATAAAAATGATGCTTCCTAACAATGTTGACATAAAGTGAAATTAAACTTTCATTTAAAAGACTTTATTTCATAAATTCTGGTATACTCAGAGGATACTTGGAAGGGCTCCATTGTATTGTCATTCAAACCAAAAGGCAAGTCTAAATTGGTATCCTTGTGGTTATGCATGATATTCACTCTTTTAAAATTTTCTTGCCCTTATTTGATAATAAATGTGATGTTCATACAGCAAAAAGCTTTATTTATTTCCTGAAAACAAATGCTTTCCTATTACACATAAAACTTCTAGAAAACTTAGACCTTAGTAAAACTAAACTTCAAACATTAATGGGTAAAAGCATAAAGTCAAATGTTTTCTTAGTTGCAAATCAAATTAAAATATTTTCATATGGATTCACCATAAATTGCACTAGACCTGTAAACCAATGGTAGCTGAGGAAGGTAGCTTTTATTTTTTAAACTTCAGACATTTGGGAAAACATTTGAGATATTCAATAAACCCAAAATATGCCCAAGTTCATCCATCCTTAAAAGTAATTAAGAGATAGTTTAAATCCTTTTATTTGAATTAATATCCTCTTCAGCTTGAGCTATATTTTCCCTTTCCCCCCAAAATTAATAAAAGTCCTTGTGACTGTGAATGAAATATATGGAATCATACTTTTCCTTATTTATCTCTCCTCATTAGCAGGAACAGCCTTGGACTCCAGTTCTGAGGGCATGCAGTTGTGGGTCCAGCGAGCCCCACGTTGCTCTCAGTCTGCGCTCAGTCTAGCAGAACATTGATTTTTTAACAGGGAGCCTTGAAGAAAATAATCCAATATTCTGTTAGACAATGAATACAGGCAGTCAAATGGGTAGAAAGGAGTCCTTCCCTCCATTTTAATGTATATTTACGAAGAAGGAGTCTTTTTGGTTCTTTTAGAATGTTTTCCTGTGGACATATTTAGTGGGCAAATCATCAGGGAATCTTGCATTTATGGGGAAAAGGGGAAAGAGGGAGAAAAGATAAATCAAAGGAAAGAGCACAAAACGTAGTTAAATGGTATTGGAGTTTTGTTGTTGTTATTAAATTATATTGTATTGATTATGCTATTACTGTGGTCCCAAATTTATCCCCCTCTGCCCCCTTCTCTGCAGCACCTGCACTCCCTCAGGCCATCCCCACACCATTGTTCATGTCCATGGGTCATGTCCATGTCCATGGGTCCATGGGTCAAGTTCTTCAGCTACTCCATCTCCTGTACTGTACTTTACATCCCCATGGCTATTCTGTAACTACCAATTTGTACTTTTTAAAAAACTGTTCTATCACAGTTGTTTTTAATCTAAAAATTCTGGGCTGGTCAGTGAGAGTCTGTCCTCAGCATTTCACCTAGCCTATATTTGGAGGTATCACAACTTCATGAACTCTGACACCACAATCAGGCAAGTTAGCTCAATAGGACAGGTTTTCCTACCACATCTCTAGTGTGCCTCTTTTTTCAGTTAAATCTTAAGGAAATACTGTTCAGCTATTCCCTGAGATCTTCACATTATTTCTAGTCAGACACAGGGAATGTAATCAAGTGAAAATTTAACAGGGAATAAAGTTGTTTAGATTTAGAAAAAGAATGGACTGAGATTTTAAATCCAAATACACAGGCTATTTATGTTGCTGGAAAACAAAATTAAACTGAGTAAATTTCAAACATCTTATTGGCTGTATTCCACTATTCATGAATCAGGCAGCATGCAACCTAGCAGGTAAAGAAGGTACTAAATAAAAGGCTTTTATAAGCAGAAGGGAGCAGGAACAAGGAAGTTACAGTAAGGGAAAAGCATGTTGTTTATTGCATGTTACTTCCCTTTAGAGGGTGACGGGACTGTCAGGCGGATCACCCGACTGTTGCTGACAAGATGATTCCTGATTGACTGGTGTACACTTCCAATTTCCGGGAGTAGCCAAAACTGTAATTAAATTTTTTTTCAGTTTGATGATGTAGGGCTTAGTATAAGTGACACCATTTTGGGCCTGCTGCCTTATTTTTAACCATGCACCTAAAGGTGGATGGCAAACTTAGATGATATGACAAGCAAGATATGCACTGAGGGTATGCTGTATAAGGCAGGTATAAAGTCTAAACTAAAAAGCCAAGATATTTAGTAATGAAAGAAATAACCTATGCGTGCAACATTCCCCTGGAACCCAATTTTTTTTTTTTTTAACTCTCGAAAAGGTCAGAAAGTGGGGAAAAGTGAATAAGAGACTTTTTATTGGTTAGACTTTTAGACCCACCTGCCTCCATTAGCAATCCTTCCATTTTTGCCGAAAAAGTGTGAAAATGTGTTTTTAACCACTACGCAGGCTTCTAATATCTTGTGTGTTTACCTACGTGGATACTAAAGAATAAGACATTTCAGTTACATTTATACATTAGTTTATTTTTATGTTTGAAATGGTGGGTATCTACAATCAGTCATTTCCAGATATACTGTTCAGACTCTAGAATTTTTATCAATAAGATCAACATTATTTAGTAAAAAGCATTTCAATATCTAACATAAAAATTAGATTAAATGGCAGAGGAATGAAACATAGTGTAAGAAAGAGCATCGTTTCATTTCTTTAGACTCTGGTTTTCCACTTTGCTAAAGTGTAGCATTGGGTTACAAACCCCGAAGGCACACCCGGATCTACGAGGCTAGGCTGACTGTAGAGGCAGTAGGCACTGTTTAACACTTGCCGGTGCCCGGCACAGAGATAGGCAACGTCTACACCCTGGACGGGGTTTGAGAGTTAGCTGGATTGAAGTGCAGTAGTCAAGGTTCAATCCTGCATATTGGCCATGGACTTTGGAGAAGATATTTAAACTTTTAAGTTTCAGTTCTTCCTCTATAAAATTGGGGACAGAAGAGCACCTACCACTAGCGCTAACCGTCATATGGCACCCACGTTTCCAGACCATTCGTAAGTGGTTAATGGTCAAAACCATTTCCAGTTGGTTAATATATACAATGTACCTGTTTGTAAGTCTTTTGAATATTAACTTAGAACAACCTTGGTATTTCTTGATAAATATTTGTTCTCAATAATCTATAGTAGGAGTAACAGTAGAGACATATTGATTTCTTCAAAAAATATGTTGAAAGGGGTCAGTAAATCATTTCTTTGCTTTCTTCAGAAGAGCACCTTCAATTCTGAATATGATTCTTGTATCCTTCACATTGTACATGGAACAATTAATACAATGGGGCAAATACAATGCAGCATGCAGATCATGTTTTACTGAGTTTTATTCTTGACACCTGTGTGGTTTTGCAAACCAGTGTCACCCCAATAAATTCAATAAAAAGAAAAAATATGGCAGATACAGTTTGAGAAATTGATTTAACATATTACTTGAGAAAGTCAAGACTTTTTTATGTTGGATCATTGTTAAAGGGGTGGCATTGACTATATAGGAATCCTAATTCACTTTGGTCTTAAAATATCCATTGTTTCTTACTTTGTTAAAACTTGCTGAAGTACAGACACGCTTTTCTTCTCCAAGGGAAAATTCGAAGACATTAAAGAATGGTGTCAAAAACTGTTAGCACACAGGGAGGGTTCTTTATATATAAAAAATAAATTAAATTAAATTTTATATATCTTTCAAACTAATGCTTCACAACTTTGAATTATAAGAAATTCAAAATGTATTACTAAAAAAAGATAAAGAATAAAGTAAGTATTCATCTGTGGGAATCCCTAGAATCTAATCTCGGATATATTGAGAGTTTACTTTTCAGCACTGGTGTGTGTCCAGGCAGGGCATTCGTAACAAAGAATTCTGACAGTGCAGGTTTTTCACTGACATGACAAAACTGGAGAGGTGACATCATTAAACAAAAATAGCAGAAACTGCTTGCGTTTTACAGACTTTAATCTATGGTTACAGATGTGCTTCAATGGGTAGATAACACTTGAGATCTCCCTTCCCAATTTAAAATGTTCTCATTCTGGCTATCTTACAATTTGCTAACAGGCTACTTCCAAATGCTGCTCTCTTCCAACAGGTGCAGATTCTTATCACAAAGTGAACTCATTTGCACCTGCTTATGGCTCTGCATGAAGTGCAGTAACTGTGTCAGTATTGCTTTTGCTTATCCAATTTACATTTCAAAGTGACTAAATTGTTTTGAAAGCGTATCCCAGTGTGGAGTATTTTGCAATCTTGGCCTGATGTTTAAAATGCCTGGTATCTACAGAAAAATAAAGAACTACGTGTTCTTGACATTCCATAAAGTACAAAAGAAAAATGAAATTGCTCACAAACAGGGCAAATTTACAACCAGCCCTTTTTACACGGATACATATGCCTTGTATCACTATTAACATTTAGAGTAAAATTGAGTTAAATGCTAGATGCTGAAGGGATTTTAGAGACCTCTATGTCATTTCATCCTCCTCATTTCATAAATGAAAACACTGCGTTCCCAAGGGCTTAAGACATTAGTAAAATAATATAGTTTGGAGTTGGATATGTCTCAGTTTGATCCCTGTCACTTAAGCTGTGGGAACACTAAGCCTCAGTTTTATGATCGGCTAAATAATAAATAAAATATCTTAAACAGTAAGATGTAATTAAACTAAGAAAGGAAATCCACTGGGAAGATTTGAGTAACAGCGGTGGCAGACCACTGAGAAGATGAGATGATAGGATGGGTATAGGCCTCACAGAAGGAGGAGGGAGGCACACAATGGGAAATATTTTCATGTCTATTACCAGCCTATTACTGTGACCTTCTCCAAAGCATGGAAATGGTACTGTACGTTTTGTGTGATTCTCAGTTCATTCCCCTCCCTTCTTCTCTATGTCCTAGAGTGCTAACTGGCTAGGATGGACCATATCATCCTGTTCCTGTATCTTCTAGTGTCCTGTTGGTTGCTGGTAACTAGTTACTCCATCTCCTTGTCATCTCAAGCCAAGGCTGGAAACAGGTTGTAATATCTGCTATGGTCCCCTATAACTATAGCTTTGTGAATAATCTCTCAGTAAATAGATCTTCCTTGAATTATCCCAATTTTGAGTCTATGCTTTTCTGGCTGTGATACTGGCTAATGTACTACCTAATAACCGAGTCCCAGGGCAGCTTTCTGGAGGTATGAAACAGCTCAAATGGACACGGCTCCAAATTGTTCCCCCTGGTTTTTAGTCAGGCAGATATGATGGGTTGCAATCATTCTGGATATACTTTTGAACTAGGTTCTTGGAGCAAATTTCTGACCTGTATTAACTGCAGGGTCACATAAGCACATATATTAGATTCCTGGGGTGTAGGGACAGTGTCAATTTTGAGAAAGCCTAAAGGGTATTGAGAAAAAATTATTTGTAAGTACAAATGAAATAAATGTAATTTAGTGCTAAATGAGCTTCTTAAGAAATTCTATAAAAGATCTCACTTCCTCTATTATGATCTATTACACTACAAAAATATATCATCTTTGGTTCAATAAATTGTTTATCAGTTTCTGATTACATCTATAAGGACAACTTCCAAAAAGAGTAGATCAGATTCAATAGCTGATCCAACCTCTATGTCCACAAAATGTAAATCAGCAGGTTGAACTCAGCAGATAAATATTTCTAGAGACATTTCCAGGTTTTTCTGCTGTTCAAAGACATGGAAAATGTCATGGAATTTGTGAGACTCATAGAGAGCAGGCTGACTGAGCTCTCAGCGTGGGGGTGGCTGGGTGGGGGTGACTGAGGGAGAAAGAGAAAGAACAACAGTGTGGTGAGGTGACTGCCAGAGGAAAGGGGCGGGGGACATGGAGGAGGTACAGGGGTGATAAATGGTGATGATCGGAGGCTTGACTTGGGGTGGAGAACACGTAACACAGTGTACAGACGATGTGTTGTGGAACTGTGCCCCTGAAACCTGTCCAAAGTTGTCAACCAGTGTCGCCCCAATAAATTCAATCAAGAGGAAATGATAAAGGTTTATAAGATCATACCAAAAGGAACTGTTAGTATACACAAATTAAGACTAAGTTTCTCAGTAATAGGAAAGAAGGGCTAAAATTTAGAAGACATAATTTAGTGAGTTTCAGGTACAGAAAAATATAAAAATGTTTCAAATATAGCATCACTTTAGATTTTGTTTAGGAGTAGTTTATGTGAAACACATTAGTGTGGTTTTAGTTGGCCACAAGTTCGAAATAAGCTTACAAAATGAGAATTTGACTAAAAAAGTACAAATAAAATAAAAACATAGTATATAACATAACATATATAAGATATGTAAAAATTTTAAAAAATATTTAAAAATACAAAATTCTACAAGCATTTTGGACTTCCCTGCTCGGATTTTATCTGGAATATGATGTTTATTTCTCAGTGGTGCATCCTGAGAACAAGTGTAGAAGACCAGACTAAAGGAAATGCATAGAGTAATTGCTGAAAGTGCTTTGTATTATTAAAACAAACAAAGTCAAACAGGCAAAACTTATTAACTAAGGTCTTGATTTTAAGGGTAATCTATTGGGAGACAAAGGAAAACCATTCTGTGTGTGCCAATAAACAAAGACCAATGGGCAGAATTATAGAGGGAAAATTCCATCTTATTACAATAAAAACAGCAACTATAGATGCCCAGTAACACATCAGGTGAACACCCAGAATAGCAACTGAATGATCACACATGACAGAAAAATTAGTCTATAATCTGGAAGAGAATAAACTAGAGTATCAGAAGTTCTGAGTCTTCTAGGGACAAGATCTAACAGAGAAAATTATCAGCTCCATGTCCCATTATAAACAATATGCCTATACTTCAAGTTAAGATGTGATATATATAATTTTTTCTCACTGGGGGAAAGGGAGAGAAAGAGAGAGAGATCGATTTGTTGTTCCACCCATTCATGCATTCATTAGCTGATTCTTGGATGTGCCCTGACTGGGGTCAAATCCACAACCTTGGTGTATCAGGACTAAGTTCTAACCAAATGAGCTACCCAGCCAGGATGCTAATATTTTGTATTTAACGTCACCACATATTTAATATTCTTCCATATCTGTTGCATTCATCTCTTGTACATCCTGTATATAATATTCATTTCCATCTTAAATATATAGAGTTGTTCATCTTTGCATTTAATTGGTGCATTTATCTATTTCATAATTGCCAAATATAAAAACATTGTACTTTTGACATAAGATTAATGTCTATCCAACTTAATTTGAAAAAAGGAAAAGTTAAGCCCCTAAGTCAGGATTTTACTTTGTAGTAGTCTTATAAATCATGATTTTTTTTTTTCAGGAAACAAATTGATACATTGCTTATGTTTTATAAATTTGTCAAAAAAACATTTGTATAAACTTATTATGAAAATTCTACACAATTAAAATCAATGTAACTATATTTAGTCATCATTTTTTATGGAAAAATGTTAAAACAAATTTATAAAATGCTTGCTGAGAAGAAAGTGTTTCATTGAACATCCATACACAGTAAATTTGATGTCAAATCCCTTCTATTATTAGCTCCTGACATATTTGGCCTTCAAGACCCTCCACCTATTCTTGTTTCAAAAATGCCAAAATTTGCTCTTAGATTCTATTAATTAATAGGTTTCAGGCTAGTGAAAGACTTCCGTCTACCTATTCACTTATTCTAACAACAGAGACCTGAGGCAAACAAAAAATTCAGATTAATATTATAGTAGGATATAATTTAAATCAATATTTAAATTCTTCTATGGACCAAGTCATCTATACATGTTCATTAATCCTCTTGTTTGCAGAGAGAGAGGCAAGGATATTGAATTAATTGGGAATGGATATTTGGAAACATACTCTGTCTGATAACTTTAAATCTTATGTTTAAAATAATAGCAGTTTAACACTATCCTGTCCAAGCCAGACTCTAACTTAAGAAAAGATCATTAATTAATTAATTAAAGTTGATAAATAGAATATGGAACAGATGCGATGATAGTGCAGTAGGATTGATTCCAAGTTCATTTTGATAGAATAAAGTGGTGGTTTACAATCTTACTTTTTAATTGAATTTATTGGTTGATAGTAGTTAAAAAATGTATAGAGATTTCAGGTGTGTAATTCTGTAACACATCATCTGTGTGTTGTATTGTGTGTCACTACCTTGAGTCAAGTCTCCTTCCATCACCACTTGTCCCCCATAGCTTCTTTTATCTCCCCTACCTGCCGTTTCCTCCTTTTTTTTTTTTCGGATAATTGTCTTACTATTCATTCATACTGTTTTCTGTGTATGAGGGGTTTTATTTTTTTAATTTTTTGATTTTTTTGCTTAATCCCTTCACTTTTCTCACCCAGTCCTGCATTTCCCCAACCCTCTCACAACTGTCAGACTGCTCTCTATCTATGAGTCTATTTTGTTTGTTAGTTTATTTGGTTCATTAGATTGGACACGTGAGTGAAATCTATAGTACTTGTCTGTCTCAGACTGGCTTATGTCACTTAGCATAATGCTCTTCATATCCATCCTTGCTGTCACAAAGGGTGAGTTCCTTCTTCTTCACAGCTGAGTAATGGAAGAACATAATTGCCAATAATACATCTAATAAGGAGTTAATATCCAAATTTTATAAATAACTTTTAAAACTCAACACCAAAAAAACAAACAATCCAATTAAAAAATGGGCAAAGGAACTGATTTGATGCTTTCCAAAGAGGACTAGATGTGGCCAATAGACATATGAAAAGATGCAAATTAAAACTCTAATGAGCTATTACCTCATACCTGTCAGAATGGTGGTAACCATCAATAAATCAACTACCAAGTGTTGGCAAGGAGGTGGAGAAAAGGGAAACTTCTTGCACTGTTGGTGGGAATCCAGACGGGTGCAGCCACTGTGGTAAGCAGAATGGAGTTACCTCAGAAATTTAAAATGGAACTGCCTTATGACCCAGCAATTCCACTTCTGGGACTGTATATACAAAGAAATCTGAAACACTAATTTGAAAGCATATATACACCCCTATGTACACTGAAGCTTTATTTACAATAGCCAAGATTTGGAAGCAGCCCAAGTGTTCATCAGTAGATGAATAGACAACACCTTATTAAGGTTTTAGACTCTGAGAATCTCAAAATTTCTTAATTCTTTGGAAAAAGAAAAAAACACAACCACACACACATACTTGTATATAGAATTAAAAAAAAAAAAGCATAGTATACTTGCTGTTAAACTGTCCACACTATTTTCTCCTTGAAGCCAGAAAACTAAATCTATTCAAATTTACTTGAAAAAATATCTTTCATTAGAAACTTAAACAAGACCCAAATCTACTAAATTAGTGTATTAAAAACACTAACATTTTCCAAGATAATTCCACACATGCCATATAGTTTATTCTGTCACACATACACATATGAAAGAGTGATCTTTCTTCTTGGTAAGAAATAAATAAGGTCATACATAGATATTCCCCTTCGCTTTCATCTCGCAGCATCATTCATGCTGGCAGGAAGATCATTGCCATAGAAAGTGCTAAACAAAGTACTTTTCTCCCCTGAAACCATGAATGTTGCAGAATGTCAAGAATCACTCTGAACTCTGTTTTGTCCTCTTTTCATCTTCCCAGAGATAGTTCTACTTTTGTCCCTCTGAGGAAAATAAAAGATTTGGGGGGAGGAAGAAGCTATCAGTTTTTGTATAACCGATGATACTATCTAGTAGTTAAAACCTTGAATATCAGAAAGAACTAGGGAGAATGAAAAGAAATCAGTGAAGATGGGAAGGATGACTTTTGTGATATTTAATGCTTTTCTCTCATGGATTTTAAAACTCTGGCTCAGAGAATTTTAATTTCTCAAGTTCTAATGTTAAACCTTGAGGTTAGCCCTAAATATAATGAAATTGGTGGAAAAGCCACATTGCTACAATATGTTTAGTCCTTCTTACAGAGCTTTATTTGCTCCCAGTAGAAAGCATATTTTAGACTATTCCTAGTAGGAGCAAAGCTTCATGCTAACATATCCAGATATCTACCCAGAATCCCTATAGACCAATGACACCTACTCATAGGATGGCTGAATCAGAAAATGAGTCCTGTTTTCAGTCCATTAACAGAGGTCAGATAACTGAAATTTTAATCTCATAAAAGTGGCTCCTTGGCCTTTCTTTTAAGCAACTGTACTAACCTATCATAGATTTTATGGATTTACATGTAGTCTTTCCAAACCTGAGTAACAGCATTGATGCTCATCCTGGGACATTTTATATCCATGGACCCATTTTGGTGTTAGCCATAATCTTTGTATGCATGTTCAAGTTAGACAGTTAAAAACTGGCATCTTATGTACAGATAATTGAGAATTCATAAGGAGCAAAGCACACATATGGAGAATGTCTTGGTGGACAGAGATAAGCAATGTGCTACTTTAATTTTGAAGAGTCTGCATATTAATTTCCTGAAACAATTGCATCTTTCACCCCTTGCCTCAGTTTTGAACACATTTCTATAAAATATCTTTATTTAATAATATTTGATCATGAAAAATTAAATGCATTCAGCTTTTTTCCTTTTCCTGATAATAGAATAATGCTCACTTAAGATTTCTTTTTTAACTCAAGACAGTTTCAAAGGCCCAAGGGCCCTATACCCTTGAATACCTATTAAAAAACTACAAACCAGAGGGAAATCTCCTACATATCATTGAATCAAGTTACATTCTCAATTTGAAACTCTATTGATCCATCCTGAGATGCTTTCTCATAACTTTAAAGGTCTGAGCAGAAGTAATGGTCACAATAATCATATTCTTAACCACATAGATATTCATTTAAAGGCTGAAAAATGAAATTCATTTTGGGTGATTCAACGAAGATGATTGTCTTTAAAAAAACGGAGAAACAAAGTAGCAACATATGTTAATATAAAATGTATTTTCTCCTAATTTTCATAATTTATATGAACTTTGTATGGCTGCTGGTTACTAGTCTATTTCTCTATCTTCTTCGCCTTTAATTTTCCTGTAGTCAAACTCCAGACCAATCAAACTTCTTGTCATTTTCTACAACTGCTATACTATTTGGTTCCTGGATGCCTTCACATATGCTTTTTCTTCTAATTGCAACATTATTCCCCCAGAACTGTTCTGTATAAATGATACTCTAGGACCACAATCCAGGATTTCTCATGGAAATATCTGTGGTACTCCTCAAAGTCATAAAGGTCCTTATGCTGATTTTTGTATAAATCTATCAGTATTTACGCACTGTCTTAAGATCATGACATTGATCTCTCATGTGTTTCAGTAGATATGAGCTCCTTAGCAAAAACACTGCCTGGTTCATCTAATATTGACTAGCATAGGCCTGGAAACAGAGGTTGTAGAACTGCATAAATGACTGACAAAATGAAGAAACAGGCAACAGACATTGGTGACTTTGTATTCATACCATAATTTAGCTGAATTCCAAAGAATACATACATTATAACATAAAAGAAAAAAAACTAAGCAAGTAATCAAATCAATTTATTTAGTTGTTATAATTGCCAGTGTTTCAGAGATCAATCATTTCAGTTATTTAAATGGGCAAATGACTTAAATTTTTTTTATTCTCACCCCAAGACATTTTCTTATTACTCTTAAACAGAGAGGAAGGGAGAGTGAAAGGGAGAGAGGGAAACATTGATTGGTTGCCTCCCATATGTTCTCCAACCAGGGATCAAAACTGCTACTGTAGATGCTCTGACCGAGATCCAAACCCCTGACCCTTCAGGTTTGATGATGCTCCACCCAACTGAGCCACAGCAGCTGAGGCTAACAGCCAAATCACTTTAATCACTGATTTAGTTACTATGGTTCCAGTCCCTATGTGGGGTCAAAACTGGCCTGGAAACTTGGAGTTTCCTCTTGAGAGCTGAAATCACCTCTGGATAAGGCACAGATTAACCAGACCATTAAAAAAAAAAAATCATTAGAAAGTTGGTACAGCAGTTGCCGCTTCTCAGGAGGAAGATGTGGTATAAAGAATATAGGTTTTGCAGCCACACAGATATGGCTAAAGTTCCTGAAAACTTCACTTTTCAAATGTGCGATCTTGAGTAAGATACCTCCCATAGCCCTCTGACCATTTATTTTTATTTTTGAAAGTTGAACCCAATATCAGCTCATGAGTGAGGGTGGAGAAATGGCATGGGACTGATGAAACAACATGCGGAATATGCCTAGTCCATGTCTGATGCATAGTAATTAAGAAATATTAGTTTAATTCTATTACTTCCACTTTTTCTTTACCAAAACTCCTCATGGATCTTTGTTTTGCCTTGGCAAAACTTCTGAATGTGGGGGTTATTTTGTGGAAATCACAGATGACACGAAACTCGTCCTCAATGGCAGAAGGTGATTATGAACTCAGCATAATCAGTATTTTCCTCCCTCTCTCCCTTTCTTCCTTTTTTTCTCTCCTCTTCTACCTCTTTCTGCTCCTGCTGTTTCTTCTTTTTTTCTCCATGAATCTGAGCAAATCTAAGAAATACAAATACATTTTAAACTCAAATTTATCTTTATAAACATTTTATAGTTGCTCTCATTTCATCTAAAGGTAGTCAATCATATTTAATCTTCATCTATATATGAATTATTTTCTAGACTTATTTTTTTCCAGGTTCAGGGTAAAGTGTCTTAAACACATCAAAAGGTGATTAAAATATTTTGAGTCCTCCTTTCATTTCAAGCGCACTTTAGGCTGCATATTTACAAGTCTGCTGTTTTTTATTCAGCATATTAAAAAAATAGTATTAGCTAATTTGTTTAATTTTGAGTAAACAAAACAACCAATTGATTGATGAATCTTTCACTTTTCAGCTCATTGTTTGAACATTAGGAAGGTAGATACAAATTAAATTATTCCACAGGAGCAGGCATAATAGGATGGCATTTTCTAGCACTGGCGGAGATTATAGCTGCTCAAATAGACTTTTAAGGTGTTAGACAAGTATTTGGTGAAGAATGGTTAATAAACACTAATTAAGTCAGCTACAAAAAAACCCTAGGGGGAAGATCAATATTATTAAGTGTTTAAACTGGCTTTTCACATTAACCCAATCTATATGCATTTGGGCAAGCTGCAATTCCTCCTTTGCTTTCCTACTTTCTCCTCCCCTTTCATTGAAACTAAAACTTGGCTTGCAGATCACATTCTTAATCATCTCTTGCTTTCTAAAGGAACTTATTTAAGTTGCCATATATTGCATAATCTTGTCTAACTCGCTGTTACTGAACATAGTCAAAATGTAAAGCTGATGAATATGCTAAGATTAAGAATGAATATTAATGAGACCAAACAAGGTTCCCACTTGCTTCTTCCAAGGTAGAGCTCAGGGTAAAACTCCAAGGTACAATTGTATTTCATTGACAGTTGAAATAGGAATAATCTTGATTTTAGTACTAACTACTATGAACTAGAGAAAATCAGAAAAATATGAATTTTAAAAACAGTTTATAAGCATCAGACTGGTAAAAATAAAAAATGTATAATTTTGATTGTTGGTTTGGATATGGGACACATGATATAGATCACTTCAAACACTGCTAGTAAGAGGAAAAACGGGTATTCATTCTGGAAACCAGTTTGGAAGACAATTAAAAAACTCATAAATTAGCAATTCTCATTTTTTATATATATCCTCAAGATGTATATCACAAAAGCCTACAAAGATTTTCATTAAATTCTTTCATTGTGATAGTGGAGAATTACAGGTGTGCATCACAAAAATGCCAAATACATAAAATGTGGAAAAAAACCAACATGGGGTGTCATTTAAAAATGTGTGTGCATATGTGTCTGCATGAATAGATCTGAAAACATTACATAGAATGGGGTAGAATATTTGCAAATTATATCACCTGGTGAGGACCTTTCATCCAGCATATAAAAAGAAACTTGCAACTCAGTATAATAACACAAATATTGTAACTTAATTAAAAATGAATTAAGGATCTCAATGGATATTTCTCCAAAGGAGATATACAAATGTCAATGAGTACATGAAAAGATTCTACACATAATTAGTCATTAGGGAAATGCAAATTAAAACCATAACAAAATATCACTTCACATCAAATAGAATGCATATAATAATAACAAGTGCTGGCGAGGTTGTAGAGAAATTAAACTCTCATCCACTGTTGGTGGGCATGTAAAACGATGCAATGATTTTGAAAAGAAAACAGTTTTGTGTTTCTTTAAATTGTTAAACAGAGAGTTAAGTGATTCAGAAATTCTGTACCTGTGTATACACCTCAGACAACTGAAAACTATGTCCATACAAACTCCAAATATTTATAGCACTATTACTGATAATAGCTGAAAATAAAGACAACCCAAATGCTCAACTGATGAATAGAACAAAACATGGCATACCCATACAGTAATATATTACTCGTCTTTTTAAACAACGCAGTACTTATAACTGCAACATGGATAAACTTTGAAAACATTATGCTATATGAAGAAAGCTGGTCAAAAAGACCACATATTATATGATCTTATTCACAAGTAAAGTCTAGATTAGGGAACTCTGAAGAGATTTAAAGCAGATTAGTGGTTTTCTAGGGCTGGAGGGATGAGTGAGGAGACTGCAAAGTGGCACTAAATGGATATTATTAGGTGTTTTGGGGGGAATAAAAATGTAATAAAATTGTTCTGGTGATGGTTGCGCAATCTCATACTGATGGCCAATAGACTTATGAAAAAATGTTCAACGTCACTAATCATCAGGGAACTGCAAATTAAAACTACAATGAAACATCATCTCATGCCTGCCAGAAGGCTACCATCAATAAATCAACAAACAACAGGTGCTGGCCAGGACGTGAGGGAAAGGGAACCCTAGTGCACTGTTGGTGGGAACGCTGACTGGTGGAGCCACTGTGGGAAGCAGTATCAAGTTTCCTCAGCAATTAAAAATGGAACTGACTTTTGACCCTGTGGTCTCACTTCTAGGAATACACCCTAAGAATCCTGAAAGACCAATTTGAAAGGAAAAAATATATACATATAATGTATATATATAGTGTATATATATACACACACACTATGTTCATTTAAACAATATATTGAAGAAATATTTATAATTCACATATCATACAATGCACTGATTTATGGTATACGGTTCAATGGTTATATATATATACACATATACCTATATATGTGTATATATATATAAAACTTTATTTTTATTGTTTACACTATTACAGATGTTCCCACGTTTCCCCCCTTTGCCCACCACCACCCAGCCCTGCCACCCTGTCCCTCTGGCCATCGCCACACTGTTGTCTATGTCAATTAGTTATGCACACATGCTCTTTGGCTAATCCCTTCACTTTCTTTTATCAAGTTTCTTCCTCCACCCCCACCTCTAACGGCTGTCAGCCTGTTCCATGTATTCACACCTGTGTTTCTATTTTGTTTGTCAGTTTAGTTCGTTCACCAGATTCCACATATAAGTGAGATCATGTGGCATTTGTCTTTCACTGACTGGCTTATTTCACCCAGCATAATAATCTCCAGGTCTACCCATGCTTTTGTAAAAAGTAAGGTTTTCTTCTTTTATATGGCTGTGTAGCATTCCATTGTGTAATTGTGCTATAGCAGTTTTATCCATTCTACTTATGGACACGTCGGCTGCTTCCAAATATTGGCTGTTTTTAAATAGAGCTGCAATGATGATAGAGATGTATATATTCTTTTGAATTACTGTTTTGGTGTTTTTCATATATATGCTCAGAAGTGAAATCTCTATGTCACAAGGCAGTTCCATTTTTAATTTTTTGAGGTAACTCCACACCACTTTCCATAGTGGTTGCACCAATCAGCACTCCCACCAACAGGGAATGAGGGTTCCCTTTACATCACATTCTTGCCAACACTCGTTTGTTGATTTATTCACGATTACCACACCTGAGTAACAGGTGTGAGGTGATATCTCACTGCGGTTTTAACTTAAAAACTGAAAAAAAAAAAAAAAGGAAAGGAAGGAGAGAAAAAATGAAGGCAGGAAAAAAGGCAGAAGCAAACCGAGTTTGAACTTAGAGCATATAAAATGGCCTCATTGAGTTCTAACTCCCAAGTCACTTTATAAACATGTCACCAAAACAGCCTGAAGATGAGATTGGTGAATTAGTGTTTATAGGGTTTCTTAAAAATTATACAACACTATACAGATATGGACATTAAAAACTCATCTGAATCTGAAACTAGAATAGCTTCTGCTCTCGATACTATTGCATTGAATTGTCTTTTGAATTTGTCCCATACTCTGTTCCTTTGCAAACTTAGTGAAAATTACACACTACTGGTGGAAATTAGAATAGTTCAAAGAAATTCTAATGAAATTCTGTGAAGAATAAGTCATTCTATTACTAACTAAGACATACTCACTTTTTCTCCCAGAGAGACAACTTAAAATCCTTAACTACAGACAAGAGATTTGCTTTATAGCCAGAATGTTAAAAACCCATTTCAAATTTTCTTACCACTATAAATATACATTTGAGAAAGCAAGCTATGATTGCTAAAGGGGTCATTTGATTTTTAGATCATTTAGAAGTCCCGGACTTCTGGCCAAGATGAATGCATAGGTGAACACACTACACCTCCTTGCACAACCAAAATTAAGGACAATAAAGATTTAGAAATAAGAAAACAACCAGAACTGATAGAAAATTGAACTATACGGAAGTCTGACAACCATTCATCCAGACCAGTAAGAGGGACAGAGTCACGGTAGGAAAAAGTGGATGTTGACAGACCCAGGCTCGCAGGCGGTAGCTAGTGGACCCTGGGCGCTGGGTGGCAACTAGCAGACCTAGTGAGGCTGAGCAAGGTGACTGGCTGACCAGGTGGTCCCATATTCGCGCTCAGATAATCCAGGCGAAAATGGGGAGTGAGCCAGACCTCGCAACCCAGGGCCCCAGTGCTGGAAAATAAAACCTAAAAACACTGATCAAAAACACTTGTGGGGGATGAAGTGCCAGCAGAGATTCCCAGCCTCACCAGAGAGTTCGTTGGAGAGACTCATGGGGTCCGGGAGCATGCACAGGCGTACACACACAGAATTCAGCACCAGAAGCGCCCAATTTGTTTGGGGGAAGCAGCGGAAGGGACTGGAATCCAAGAGAGAGTGGAGCAAGCGCCATTGTTCCCTCTTTGACCCTGTCCCCACATACAGTGTCACAACCCAGTGACTGGGCTGCCCTGCCCTGGAGAACACCAAAGGCTCTGCCCCTCATATGTAACAGGCACAACCAGACAAAAAAAAAAAAAAAAAAAAAAAAAAAAAAAAC